>CM056823.1:907500-932500 GCA_029853015.1 Chelidonichthys spinosus
TCTATGAGAAAATGGTCCTACTTCTCTCTGCTGGCCACCAGGGGGCGACTCCTCTCTGGTTGTATAGAAGTCTATGAGAAAATGGTCCTACTTCTCCCTGCTGGCCACCAGGGGGCGACTCCTCTCTGGTTGGATAGAAGTCTATGAGAAAATGGTCCTACTTCTCTCTTGATGTATTATCTCAGTAAACATTGTAAACATGAGTTCATTTAGTCCATTATGGTCCATTTAGAGTCCACCAGACCAGAAAGCAGGGGATGCTTTAGGGGGCGGGGCTTACCTGTTGATTGACAGGTCTCTACCAATGCTAGTTAGCTACTAAGATGACTTTAACACTCAGCTGTAAAGTTGATCTTGAATCATGAAGCTAACTGTGTTAGCAGCTTCACACCAGAATCCACATGGATCCAGATCCAGTGAGGGTGCTGCTCAGGGTGCCGCTGGATAATCTGGGGGTGAGAGGAATCGTTTGTTTTGATCCTGGTTGACATTGATTGGTTGCTGTGTTTTTTGTCAGGTGACCAGAGAGAGAAACGTTCTGCAGTTTCTTCAAGAGTCGGTGGTCTTCAACAAAAGCCCAGAGTTCTCCTTCCAGCCGGCTCCACGGGACACGGTGTGTTTGACATTTCATCTTCTATTATAATGGCGTCCAATAGGATCCTCATAGAGGACTGGTCCGGTCTCTGTTTGCAGGTGTCGACGCTGCAGGAGGTCTGTGCTGCAGAAGCAGAGGGCTGTCTGGTGAAGGAGGCCAAGAAATGGGCAACGAAAGCTGCTAAAGACTACAAGATCATCACCCACGGAGACAGGGTGAGACCGAGACCACAACGTTGGACAGATACTCCCAGGATTATGAATGCCTGTTTCTCTAGAGCCATGTAGTGTGAGAACAGGAATGTGTTTGTGTCTCAGGCTCTGCAGACGTTGGAGAGTCGGTTGAAGCTCCTGTCTGGGGAGACGGGGCTCAGCGTGGAGCAGAAAATAGCCGAGGTGCAGGAAAGCGTCAGGAAAGCCAAGGTACTTGTTCGACCCGCAGGTATGATCCTCTCAGTCTGGTGGCTGCATTTACAGACGGCTGATTGAGAAGAACGACACGTATTATAAAGGATTGTGTGGACACAACAAAAAGTCTGGCACAGATAGACTCATAGACTGTTCAGCTCATAGTGTGGTGCTCTACTGACGAATCAAGCTTCTGTCTGTCCCACTGCCTGTCTGCCTGTCTGTCTGTCTGTCTGTCCCACTGCCTGTCTGTCTATCTGTCTGTCTGTCCCACTGCCTGTCTGCCTGTCTGTCTGTCTGTCTGTCTGTCTATCTGTCTGTCTGTCCCACTGCCTGTCTGTCCCACTGCCTGTCTGTCTATCTGTCTGTCTGTCCCACTGTCTGTCTGTCTGTCTGTCTGTCTGTCTGTCCCACTGCCTGTCTGTCTGTCTCTGTCCCACTGCTTGTCTGTCTGTCCTACTGTCTGTCTGTCTGTCTGTCCCACTGCCCGTCTGTCCCACTGCCTGTCTGTCTGTCCCACTGCCTGTCTGTCTGTCTGTCCCACTGCCTGTCTGTCTGTCTGTCTGTCCCACTGCCTGTCTGTCTGTCTCTGTCCCACTGCTTGTCTGTCTGTCCTACTGTCTGTCTGTCTGTCTGTCCCACTGTCTGTCTGTCTGTCCCACTGCCCGTCTGTCCCACTGCCTGTCTGTCTGTCTGTCCCACTGCCTGTCTGCCTGTCCCACTGCCTGTCTGTCTGTCTGTCCCACTGTCTGTCTGCCTGTCCCACTGCCTGTCTGTCTGTCTGTCCCACTGCCTGTCTGTCTGTCCCACTGCCTGTCTGTCTGTCTGTCCCACTGCCTGTCTGTGTGTCCCACTGCCTGTCTGCCCGTCTGTCCCACTGCCTGTCTGTCTGTCCCACTGTCTGCCTGTCTGTCCCACTGCCTGTCTGTCTGTCTGTCCCACTGTCTGTCTGTCTGTCCCACTGTCTGCCTGTCTGTCCCACTGCCTGTCTGTCTGTCTGTCCCACTGCTTGTCTGTCTGTCCCACTGCCTGTCTGTCTGTCCCACTGCCTGCCTGTCTGTCTGTCCCTCTGCTTGTCTGTCTGTCCCACTGCCTGTCTGTCTGTCCCACTGTCTGCCTGTCTGTCTGTCCCTCTGCTTGTCTGTCTGTCCCACTGCCTGTCTGTCTGTCTGTCCCACTGCCTGCCTGTCTGTCTGACCCACTGCCTGTCTGACTGTCTGTCTGACCCACTGCCTGTCTGTCTGACCCACTGCCTGTCTGCCTGTCTGTCTGACCCACTGCCTGTCTGTCTGACCCACTGCCTGTCTGCCTGTCTGTCGGACCCACTGCCTGTCTGCCTGTCTGTCTGACCCACTGCCTGTCTGCCTGTCTGTCTGACCCACTGCCTGTCTGTCTGACCCACTGCCTGTCTGTCTGACCCACTGCCTGTCTGCCTGTCTGTCTGACCCACTGCCTGTCTGCCTGTGTTGTCCTCCTGTCTCAGCTCAGCAGGGTGAAGGCAGAAGCCCGCCTCGCTCTGTTGTCAGACGGCGTTGCCGGGATGGAGGTGTGGCTTCACAACGCCATGAACCAGGCGGAGGAGGAGCTGGAGAGAGAGAGACGCCTCAGTGAGCAGAGGAAGTCCACTGAGGACTTTTCAGTGCGTGGACACACACTCTGCTCTCAGGCACACTTAAAATGACACGATTGTCCAGAATGCCATTTTACTACTGGCCATCAGGGGGCGATACCCTGCTTTCTGGTCTGGTGGACTCTAAATGGACCAAAATGTACTAAATGAACATCATGCTGGATTGAAGAAGACTTGAAACTAGAGATTGAGACCATAAACTCATGTTCCCCATGTTTCCTGGGATAATCCCACATTGTGTGAAATCCCCGTGTCACACAGACGTGTAACTGTTGTCTGTCATTAGGAGGACGAGTTTGAGCTGACGGACTTCGAGGACTACGACGATGAGAACGGAGACATCTTTGCAGATCCGGTTTCGGCGTCTGGAGTGTGTATTTACCCTGCAGCATGCAGAGTGGTCTACAGCTATCAGGTAGATGACATCTGTAGAGATGGTACCCAGTGACATCATCAAAGCTGCTGTACTCATGAGATTATGTGGAAGTGAAATGTTGACCAACACTGTGTTAGTCGCTGACAAGTCAACAAGAGGAAGATGTTCATTTAAAACCCTGCTTGGTAGTTTGATCTGTAGGTATGAACAGTCGAACTCTCTAAACTCTAAGTTTATCTGATGTCTCACCTTCTATGAAACTTTGGTACATTAGATCCAGGATGTTGTATTTTGAGGTTTCATTTAAAAGGGGCGGTAGACTTTGAGATATCCTGTTTATACCGGACTGCTGTTGGATCATTTTCTTGAGGAATTGATAGTGACAAAAACATGTGACTTCCTGTAGGCCAGCCAATCAGATGAGCTGTCAGTGATGGAAGGGGAGGAGCTTCAGGTGATCGAGGATGGAGACATGGAGGACTGGCTGAAGGTAGTGCTTTGGTTGTGTATACCATGGTGTCACATGTTCCACATGTACACGCTGTGAGGAGACGATTCTTAACGAGCAGTAAACAGCATCCTTCACCTCCGCGACCAGCCGTCATAAATACTGCTTAAATACATGTTGTGAGCCATCTTGTCCTCTTATCACAGCAGTGATACCTGCTCGTGTCTCCGTCCAGGTGTGTAACTCCTGTGGTCAGACGGGCTATGTTCCTGAGCGTTATGTGCAGTTCCTGCGTCTACCAGTGGAGGGAGCCTCTCAGCTCGACGGTTCCTTCAGCTCCACTTCATCTGCTGGGAATAAAGAGAGGGCCGGGAGCAGAGGTCACTGTTTACCGTATACACACACACACACACACACACACGGATACATGAAATGCATCCGCTACACACTGTGTGAATAATCCAGGTTGACTTGAACCCTGTCTCAGGTGTAGCCAGAGCTCTGTACTCCTACCAGGCTCAGAGTGCAGAGGAGCTTTCCTTCCAGGAGGGGGCGCTGATTCACCTGATCCGCTGTCAACACGCAGAGGTGTGTGTTTATCTGGGGGGAAATGCTTCTCTGAGTTAACTCAATGGAAGTTAGTCGAGATCCACCTTCTTTTCCAGAGCTTTCAACCACAACTCACCGTCTCCACCAGCGAGTCCAGTTTGCTCTCAGCTGTGATGGAACTCACATGGTGGACATTTTACCCTTCAGTTCAGAAAAGGGAAGAATTCAGTCACAAGAAAAGTGAAGCCAAAGCTGAAGGGCCTTTAAACTGTCGTCCTCCCTGCTGGCCACCAGGGGGCGACTCCTCTCTGGTTGTATAGAAGTCTATGAGAAAATGGTCCTACTTCTCTCTGCTGGCCACCAGGGGGCGACTCCTCTCTGGTTGTATAGAAGTCTATGAGAAAATGGTCCTACTTCTCTCTGCTGGCCACCAGGGGGCGACTCCTCTCTGGTTGTATAGAAGTCTATGAGAAAATGGTCCTACTTCTCTCTGCTGGCCACCAGGGGGCGACTCCTCTCTGCTTGTATAGAAGTCTATGAGAAAATGGTCCTACTTCTCTCTGCTGGCCACCAGGGGGCGACTCCTCTCTGGTTGTATAGAAGTTTATGAGAAAATGGTCCTACTTCTCTCTGCTGGCCACCAGGGGGCGACTCCTCTCTGGTTGTATAGAAGTCTATGAGAAAATGGTCCTACTTCTCTCTGCTGGCCACCAGGGGGCGACTCCTCTCTGGTTGTATAGAAGTCTATGAGAAAATGGTCCTACTTCTCTCTGCTGGCCAATAGTTGATGAAGGCTATGAGACGGGAATGAAAGCTCTGGAAAAAGGTAGTAAGTGCAGAATCGATGGGTTCTGGAGGAATTGCTGGTATTTCAAACCTTCCCTCCGTTCGTACTGTTTGATTGTTGGGGTCTCGCTGCCTTGTCTCGGTGAATGTTTCCCAGGTGGATGATGGTTTTTGGGAGGGAGAGCTGAACGGACAAGTCGGCGTCTTCCCATCGTTGGTGGTGGAGCTTATTCATGTCGAAGGGGAGGAGGAGGAGGAGGAGGATGTGGAGGAGGAGGTAATCTCCTCATGGTTGGTTTCATGAATAGTCCCGTTACGTTTCTAGAAGTTACAAATGTATCACAGAATACCAAAAAGCTTCACCTGCTGTCATCTCTTCCTTCCTCCAGCCTCCCTCCCCCCCCTCCAACCCCGGCTGTAGTTCAGCACTCAGTGGGGCTCCCCCTACCTGTGTGGAGGACAAACAGCAGGTTTTCCCGCCAAACCTGGCAGACAACACGACAGGTGAGTCGTTTCAAACTTCCTCTCCAGTGAAATCAGAGTGTTTGTTTCTTTCTCTGCTCCCGATCTAAACTGTGTTTTTCCTCCGTGAATGTAGCCGAGGTCGTCAGCAGCCATGATTCTCCCACCATCAGCAGCAGTCGCATCAGACCGGTACGTGCTCTTTATACAGGGCTGGGACGGGTGCTGGAAATCCTTGAAAACATTTGAATTGTTTAGTGTGGTGTTTTCCAGGTTTGGAAAGTGCTTGGATGTAGACTAAAGGTCTTGAAATGTGTGTTGTATGTGATGACATCTATGATAGAACAGAGGAAAGAAGATCTCCATATCTGAGGGACTGAAAACAGCATTTCCTGACATTTCTTTATGAAAAATGACTTTTGATGATGAACAGATGATGAAAATAGTTGGTGATTATATTTCTGTGGATCTGTTAGTGGAATTAGTTTTCCTTTCATTTGTGGTCCTTCTGTAAAAAGCTGTCTCCAAACATCATGTTGGTTGTTTAGAGGACAAGAACATCTCATTTAATGTGATGAACAAGTGACAGAATAAGTAGACTGAATACTGACCATTGGATTGGTACAAAGATGGAGTTTACCACAGCTGGAAGGGGCTGGAAAAGCATGGAAATGCACCTGGAAATGCTTGGAAAGTGCTTGAATTTGACGTTGGAACTGATGGAGGAAGCCTGTTGATAGAAGATAAAAGTCATATTCTGTGTATTTCTAAACGATTGGTGAATGCTGATTTATAATTTTATATTTGTGGAGATGATTGTTAATAATGGACACCCGTCTGTCCTCCTGCTGTTTTAGTGTCGAGCTGCTCCTCCTCCTCCTCCTCCTCCGACACAGAAGCCTTCAGCTCAGCCGTGACACAACGACCAACAGATCGCCGCATTTCTGACTTTTATTGTTTTAATAAACAAACAGAGATGAATAGATTAACGTTATCTTCACTTTAACTGAGTTCAAATATTTGAACCAACTTTAGTCCTGACGACTAAATATTCATTTATTTGCAGAACTTTAATCATATCTAAGAAGTGGACGTTGGTCATGGTGACGTTGTCATGGTCACGTTGTCATGGTGACGTCATTGTGACGCCATGGTGACATTGTCATGGTCATGTTGTCATGGTGATGTCATGGTGAGGTCATGGTGACGCCATGGTGACGTTGTCATGGTCACGTTGTCATGGTGATGTCACACATCGGTTGTGGTCTACGGATTTGAAGCCTCCAGTTCAGCATTTTGGGCTGTCACTATCACCATGACGACGTCCACTTCCTACAGACAGCCTGTGGCTTCACTCCGCCCTGATTATTAAATAAATTATACCAAGAGATGCACAAAGAAAAAAAGAAAATGTGAATCCCTTTTTGATTTTCTGTGTAAATAGGTTTCATATGTTGTGGCCTTCGATGAATTGCTATAAAACTGAAGGAATATTGAAGGAATAGTGCGGTAAAGAAAATATATTGTATCCAGTGACTTAAATCCAAATAAACATTGTATATAAAGTTATGCTACAATATAACAATATGTTATGATATAATTTCTGTTTATGTTCCATTCTGCAGAGATATGATTACTTTACATTTGAGTTTAATTTAATCGTTAAATCGTTTGCAAAACATAATTTATTTTGTGTTTTGATGTTATTAAACTAATTGTGTATTTTACCAATAATGATGTTGCATTATTATTGACATAATGCTCATCACTTCCTGGATCCCTGAATGATGTCATGTCGTGATGTCATCGAGCTCAACAAGGACAGACACTTTGAAAAGCATAGTTCTGGTATTTATTTCATTAAATTAGGATTCCTCTGCATATATACACAAGTCTCTGACATCACCAGCATCTGTAATACTGTACGTGTGTCCCAGGCCAGCTGCTACTGAGGATACATTATACATAGAAACCTGTAATAATAATCATAATAAAGATTTATAGGGATTCTGGAAAAGAAAAGCAACGTTGCTGAAGTGGTTTTGTACAGAGATTGTGTTGCTGGTGTGACTGACTGACTGACTCGGCCTTTAAGAGGCTGTTTGAGATTTCATGTACGACAACCAACTGATGACATCATCACATGTTGAATGTGTTAATGATGATGCAGCATAGTGGCGATGGCGATGGAGGTCGGTGATGGACGTGTGATCGGTTACCAGATCACGTCTGTACATTCAGAGCTCTGGAGAAAGGTCAGACAAAGGTCACGCTCTGGACTTTCACACAACGTCTCTGGATGGAGACGCTCTATGTCGGCTCGAGGTCAGGGAGTGATGCTGACCTCTGACCCCCAACCGTTGAACTGTGTGTGATTAAATACTCCCGACTGTTCGGAGTCTCCAGAGCCGGAGCCTCGGCTCGGCCGTAGCGGGGAACAAATCCAGATTCCCTTCCAGGGTTTGGTTCTAAGAAGAAAGCGTCCAGCTCCATGTCTTCCAGGTTAGTTCACTCACTGTTGGACTGGAAGACGATGACATGAAAGTGAAGTCGTCCTGTTAAATTGTCTGATCTGATCTTTCTCCTGACAGTGGCCCTGCACGTCTGAGACTTTTAAACTATGATTTTTAAAAACTTTATTGCATGTCTTTCTGTCTTCGTGACTACAGTGATTATCCTCTAAATCATGTGTTGCTTTTTCTCCTCTTTACTGTGTTTAAGTGCCGTTATTGTGCTGTTCTGCGCTGCAAGGTGTGGCTGAGTACAGACCAACGTTAGGTTGATCAAGTTCTCGGTGGTTCACACCGTTACAACCTGCTTCTAGAAAGATAGCATCTGGAAGCCGTATCAATTATGCTGTTAGTATGTACATGAGCCTTCAGAGGGCAACTAACAAAACCAGAATTCCTCTGTAATGTTTTCAGTCACTAAACTGCAAAAATGAAATCAAGTTTGTAAAAAAAAAATGGTCAAAATAGCTGTCATTTTCCAAGCAGGTACACTCGCCTCTAGATTGTTGCTTGTTAGTAGTTTTGTATTCAGAGTATAGAGACGCAGTAAAGGTGAAGTTGTGTATATGTACAGAAACTCTCTCTGCCGTAGAAGCTTCATCAGTTAGATGTTAAAATACTCCGTTATACTTCAAAGTTCAGCTTGTATTGTCAAATACTGTACTGAGAGTGCAGTTAAGTTATATGGGAACATCATTTTGTAGGAGGCAGGGTTGGTATTTAACAGTGGAACTGCCTGATTGAGCTATACTGGTATTACTGGTAAAAATGGTCACTTTAAATCTGGGGGAAATGCTACAGACTGTTTTACGTACCATGGTGTTTATACTGTACTTGCCAAAATCCACAACGGTATAACATGGGATCAATCATAATTGATCGAGACCTATCGGTTGCTCCCCTGTGCTTGTGCTGCAAAGGTTGATTGACGACAATCAGCAGGATCAATAGATGAGATTAGAGCCTTAGCACCTTTATACATCAATAAATAATGATGGTAACCAAATCAATAAGTTAATCACCAAGGTCTGGTTAAAGACCCAAATGTAATCAGTCTGGTAGCAAAGTCAATCAAACACCTCGCCGCTAACAAATCACACAAACAATTTGGTCAAAGGAAAACTCCACACAAACTCCGTAAAAGAAGGGAAAAGAAAACATTTCAAAGGCAGAAACAGAAAGGCATGTTTTTAAAATGATGAGTCGTGACGTTCCGTATGTGTGATATGCGATGAAAAGGCTAAAACATGCAGCATCAGTGGTATCGTCCCTTTAAAACGGGAGGTGGAAGCGTATCCGATGACTTTCTGTTAGGTAAGCAGCCGGCCGAGTCTCGCTGAAACATGTGGTCACATTGCTTTACTGTGTTATTACTACATTTCATAGTCCGGTAAACAGTTCTGTTCTTTAGTTTGATTATCGGACCTGAACTCTGGATCGTCTCTCAGTCCTTCTGGGACTCTTCCTCCACATTCTCGGCTTCCTCCACCTGCGTCACCTTGCAGTCTCTGATGTCTTCCATCTCCACCATGTCCTCCTTCTCTTGGCCCACCCTCGGCCTATCCTCTGCTCCGGGAGTCTCCTCACGATCAGGTTGTCCAACACCTGAAACAGAAACCTGGACTCCCGGACCAACTCCTGGACTGGTTTCTGATTCAACCCTGACTTCGCACGTTGCTCCCTTCCCTTCTCCTGCTGAGGGAGAGGATTCGTTCTGCTCCACCATAGTGACAACAGAAAAGACCCTCTTGCTGTCAGCACTGGCTTTGACCATGGTCACGCTACTTATTCTGCCCCCTATAGGTGAGGAGGGGGACAGCGGACTGGGAGGCGACGGAGTCAAACTACTCAGTCTGTCTTTAGAAGGCTGATCGGTGGGAGAGTAAAGAGCAGAACCTTTAGCATCTCCCCCCACTGGTGATAGTTTAGCTGTTTTGAGAATCCCCACCCTCATTATTTCTGCCTTTTCTTCTGTTTTCAGGATGCTGGTTTCTGCCAGCTCTTGAGGACTTGAAACCATGTCCCCTTTGGTGGTAGATGTTACAGGCGCCACACTTCCTGACTTTACAGTCAGACAGAGGTGAACTTCCGGAGGAAAGGTTCTGGTCAGCTGGTGGAGTAGAGGGGTGTTTTAGTGATACTGGCATGGTGTCTGGTTTGGGGCTAGCAGTGAGACCTAGTGAGGAGGTTGGGGTTTTTAATGGACTAGCACCTTTCCCAAAGGATGCAGATGGAATAGGGGATTGGCTAGATGTCGCTCGGCCTGATGGGAGTTTGGGGCTTGGAGTGAGGGCCGGGGAAATGGTTGATTTTGCAGCCTCTGTTGCCGTATTTCTTGAGCTCAGTTTGGGACTCAGCGTGACCGCCCCAGGTGAGATAGGAGTTTTCGATGAAGAGGATGAAGATGGGGTCTTGATTGGTAATGAAGGGGATGAACCTAAGCTCATTAAAGCTAGGCTAGCACCAAAACCTGATTCCAGATCTGGGCTGGAGCTTGGGTCAGGGGGCGTTTGGGTAACTGGAAAACTGGAACAGGCTTCAGGTTCACCAGGAGTGAAACCTGGAATGGATCCAGGCATGGGGTTAATGGGTGTAGAGGTCTGTAGCGGCCCAGGATCAAACACCTCTTCATTTCTTAAAACCTTTTTCTCAACTTCTCGTTTTCCTGTTGTCTTAAATGTCTGTTCAGACGAAGAATGGGTTGGAATGGGAAGAGAGCTGGGGGCAGAAGCTGTAGTCCCAATGAAAGGTTTGGTCGCGCATGGTTCAGGACTGGGTCCATGTTTAGGGACATCCTCAGCAGCTGACGGTGCCTGATCCTTAATTTGGGAAGAATTAAGTGAACCTAAAGTTTTAGCCTCACTTGAAACTGGTGTTTTATTGTTTGCAGGTTCGGTTTCAGGTTTGATACCAGGTTTAAGACCACGTTCAGGAGCAACTTTTTTGTTCTCTGCCTGCAGCAGTTCCTCCAGCACCACAGGTTGCTGCTGAATAGCGAATTTAACACCTCCGGTCTCCTTGCCTGTCTCTCGGACTTTGACTCCAGAGGGGTCACTGCCCCGCCTCAGCCCAAACAGCGTTACACTCTTCCTGCGTTTCCCCACGTTTGGAGCGACCCCATTGGAGGCTTCTGAAGGCGCTCGGACATCCTTGAACATGCTTCTCAGATTGTACCCG
Organism: Chelidonichthys spinosus; assembly: GCA_029853015.1. Classification (NCBI taxonomy): domain Eukaryota; kingdom Metazoa; phylum Chordata; class Actinopteri; order Perciformes; family Triglidae; genus Chelidonichthys; species Chelidonichthys spinosus. The sequence goes on from CM056823.1 coordinate 918,441, forward strand.
CCCTCCTTCCGCTCCTCGCTGTCCTGGGATTGGTCGAGCTGGTCCCCTGAACCGACCATTGGATTTGGACCTCCATGGAGCTTCTTATCTGTGTGCGTGACCCGAAACCTGAAATGACAACAATACGTTCGGGGTGAAACATTTCTGCTACTCTGTCCCACAATGCACTCTGCAAAAACGTGGGTTTAATCCTTTTGTTACCTGCCAACGGAGAAGACGGTCTGCTCTCCGGGTTTCTGTTTAGAGCGAGGGGTTCGGCTTTGCCGTCGGCCCTTTTTCGATCGCACCTGGGCACAGAGGTGACAGGAGTTGTGGTCGGCGCCCGAGTGGACTGTGTGGTGATGGGGAGGAACCGCGATGGACTCCTTCCGCAACCTGGACATCAACGTTATATTAGTATCTGCTGTACTCGGGGTTGTTGGGGCACATTTAAGAACATAACATGGACAATGTCAAACAATTTAAAGGCAGAGTAGGTATTTTGACTTGAATGCATCGACAAACTGAAAAAGTCCCGCCCCCTTCGTTCAGACCTCTGTTCAAAGCCCCCCGTACGCCGAACGAGTGCTTGAGATCGGCAGAGTGCAATTTCAAGGATTTCAAGTAATATAACATTTACTTACTGTTTCTGAATAGAACTCAACCTTTAAGTTAGGAATCCAATACATTTGCTTTGGACTTGAACATAACGCTAACAGTGATGGGGTGACACTAACAGACTCTTACCTCTGGTCGGGGCGCACCTGGTTCCCAAACATCTCATTGAAGGCCTCCATGTTAGCTAGAGGGGACGACAGGAAGTACCCGTTTAGGTATAATCATGGCAAACCGAACATTTTAGGAGTCGGCAGATTTGGAGATACTGGGTATTCTTGGGTTTGGGTTGTTAGCAGAAGTCCCTCCACTGGAACTGAGTCCATGTTGGTGGATCCGAGTACGTCTCAGAAAACTCACCACTTTGATTATTGCTAACTGTGACTTTCTGATACCAGTTTAGCTCCGCCCACAAAATACGTCCATGAAACGATGAATTCTGAATTTTAACTTGAAATAAATGACTAATTGAGCGATTCCTTTCTCACCTTCATTTTCAATGATGCATTTGAGGATCTGCTCCACGGTGTCCTGGTTGTCCTCGTCCTCGTCTGAAACACAGCAACACAACAAACCCACAACGTTGAGATGGAGACTTCGACGAGGCTGTGAGTCGTGAAAACCATGATACGACTATCTGATGAGAGGTTTCATGCCGTTCACACAAGCCTGTGCTTGTGTTTGTGATGCCTCTGCATGTGCGTGGTCAGGTTTATGTTTCATGAGTGTGTGTTTGAGTGACTTGGTGTGTCAGACGGTTCTTGTGATGAGTTCAAAGACGGCCATGGAGGGTTGTGAGTGTTTGTGGAGAGGTGTTGTAGCTGGAAAAAGAGCCGGAGACAGAAAGTTAACACTGTCGCCCCTCTTTGCTCATCCCTGAACGTACTCAAAACCTTTAAGATGGTCCGTGCATCAATCTGGTACACTTTAAGAGGCCTGGAAACACCTCCCTCAAACTCAGATTAAACATCTCAAGTTGACCACAGCAAGTTAAACCTACAGAAAATAGTTTAATAGTTCATAAGTATAATCAATGAGGCACCAACAGATCCCATGTCATCCCATCATACCTGTCGGCAGGTAAAAAAAAAGGAAAAACTTCTAGCCCCCAGGGGGCTGGGGGGGAAACGCCTCTGGTTATTTAAACAAAGACACCAACAACAACTTTGACTCCAGCTTGTAGAATCTAACAAACTACCAGATAAAATCCACAACATCTTTCAAAACCCAAAAACTAAGTCGAGGCAGCGACCTCTGGTTCTGAAGACATACCACCAGGGGGCTCCACTGATCTCTACACTCGGAGTCTTGTTCTCACCGTCTGCAGGTCCTCCAAGCTTCTCCTCCTCCTCCTCCCCCTCCTCTTCGTCGTCCATGTCTCCGGTGCGGCAGCGGTAGCCCTTCTTCTTCAGCAGGTGGCAGACGAGGAAGCCGAGCAGTCCGGTGACGAAGAAGAGGAAGACCACGACAAAGATCATGTAGGGTGGGGGATGTTCCTCGACCCCCGAGGCCTCTAGCTCACTCATAACGTGGGTTCGGTCTGAAAGAGACACGGAGATTAGATCCCATCATTTTCAGCTGCTGTCAGAGTTCAACATGTTGTTGAAGAGGCTTTTTAGGATTGAGGTAAATCAACCAGAATCCTTCCTGTTAACTGATTATTGTTTGTCTAATTTAAACAAGTTGAGAATGACTCACATTAAACAGCAGCTCCTACAAACAGACACAGAAGAAGAAAAAAGAATGATTAGTGTAGTTTGTTATTATTCTGAGATACTGAGTCAATGTTTAGAGAAAGGTTCTCTCTTTTTGACCCTGATAGGCTTCCATACTTCCTCCATGAAGAGGTTTCAAAACAACTTACAGGCTTCGTGTTCTGTTCAAATCATCTTCGAGCCTTCTGTTACAGACTGGTCAAGGTCAAGGGTCAATCTGGGGAAAAGAGAAATCCATATGAACTAACTCCTTCTACTTCTTTACTCAAGTCAAAGTACTGAAAGTAGAAAGGATCCCTATGAAGGACATTTCTACTGGCTGTTTTTTTCAAGGCTACCTGAATCTCTCGTCATATTAATGAGAAAAATAATAATCGATTCCCCTCAAATGCATTAAACCTAAATGAACGAGCCTATTTTTAAAATGTGAGGAGTAGAAATACAGTTTGAACATGGAGGTTGACTCCCGAACACACTCTTACAGCGACGTCAGAGACCAGTGTGTTCAGCAGATTATCAGCCAGCCGGGTCCGCTGTGAAAGTCATTACTCACTCAAACAGCTGTTTGCATAATAAGCCCATCGATTGGTCCAAACTGCAAAATGATTGTTCACATTAAAAAAAAAAAAGGAAATAGAAATGAAAGTCGGCAGTCTGCTGAACGGAAGAAAAGACAGCAGAGAAACCCCACGAGCACATAGTGAACATGGGGAATATATAAACAGCTGATAGCCCATTTACTATATAATATATATAGGTATTAGGTATATATGTATGTATATATACCTTAATGCAGGTAATTGTGCCCGAGCTATGATGTCTCATCCTTCTTGATGCCTCACAGCTGACAGAAATACATGTTCTTACCATCCATAACGTGTCCAAATAATACAAGCTCTCAGAAACAACACAGCTGGTGAGATTTGATAAACAATGTAAAGAGTTGGTGCTGGATGAGAAGCTCCACCCTCCTGTAGAGTTAGCTCCACCTTTTCTAGCCGCGCCGAGACTAGAAACTAACACACACATTAAACTTCTTCTTCTTCAGTGATCCGACGGTGTGTGTCCATCAACACTATGCATACAACTATGTGTGTGTGTTATATAACATGTAATTATGTACGGAAACAGTAAATATGTACACACACACACACACTCACACACACACACCGTGTCGAGGCTACGAGTCAACATATAGCAGCTTATCAGTGTTGTCCTCCCGCTGGCTTATCACCGTCTATTAACGCCCTCACACACACACACACACACACACACACACACACACACACACACACACACACACACAGTTATCAGCACTTTATCCCCCTGAACGCTCCAGGGTGGTTGAGCATTGATAGTAGAGCCGACAGAGTCTTCAGCATGAGACATCTTCAAAATGTCTTATTTGACATACATATATATATATATATATATATATATATCCTGGTACTGTGATAGGATGCCACCTGTGCAACAAGTCCAGTCAGTCATGTCCTCACTCCTAAATATTCCAGTCAGCTGTCAGTGGGATAAAAACAAAGTGGAAGTGATGGGGAACGACAGTAACTCAACAAGAAGTGGTCGACCCCGTAAAATGACGGAGCGGGGTCAGCGATGCTAGTCACAGAGGTCACCAACTTTCTGTAGACCTCCAAACTTCATGTGGCCTTCAGATTAGCTCAAGAACGTAGAGAGCTTCATGGAATGGGTTTCATGTTCGTAAAAACAAAAAATGGCATTGTTTCTTTTTTCTGTTTTGAAATGTGTTTGAAAAAAATGACAAACAAACAAAAAAAATAAATGTTGGTTTGTTTTCTCTATGACCAGAGTAGACCACATCGTGGGTCGAGACCATGAGGCAAAACCTGAAAAGTGAAGCTGATGCTAGAGTGCCTTAAAGCTGCAGTCTCTCTGCTGGCCACCAGGGGGCGACTCCTCTCTAGTTGTATAGAAGTCTATGAGAAAATGGTCCTACTTGATGTTTTATCTCAGTAAATCTTGTAAACATGAGTTTATGGTCTGATGTTCATTCAGTACATTATGGTGTTGTTAATAATCGGCATCGAGTTATTTAACTCCCCGGCAGATCAAATCTCCTGTATATGTTTTATGTGAGTTCAGTGAGAAAAACTAAACTCCTCTTTTCTCTCCTAAACCCCATTCTTGAGTTTGAGTGCCTGTTTTAGGCTCCGCCCCCTCCTGGTCAGAGATTATGTGATGTTTGTTTTCCCACTGAAGTCCTCGGGGAGCGAGAGGATCCCATGAGAGCAGGAGAACTGTTGTCTTTGTCTGATTTATACCTCTTTACCATATCTCTCCTATGGAAGAGGTTTCCATGTCGTCCTGGTCTCACGTGAAATTAACACGCATGAATGGTGGTAAAGTGTGAGGGCTTTCTATGGAAGAGGCTATAAATAGAACATAAATAGTTGTTTGACATTGAATCAGTAGCGGAAACTTCCACAGTTTTCTCCAGACGGTTTGTATCTTCTGATCTCGCCGTGACCCAAACCTTCGCCTCCTCTCCACCGGATTGTTTTAACCTCCAAAGCTTTGCCTTCACATCGCTTTTTTCCCATGAGGCCTCAGCCTGCTGTTGACACAGCGTCCACGACTATGGGATGTTAATAATAATAATAATAAACATGAGACAGTTCAGCAACATATGTGTGTAAACGTCACCGTTCCTGTTTGTTAGATAACTCTGAAGAGCAACACGACTGGTGCGTTTTTAATAAATATCTGTTGTAAAAACTCACAAAACTAAACTAAACAAAGTCGTCCAGCAGTGAGGGGCTGAGCAACGATCCAGATCGGGGTCCTGGTGGTCCAGTTTGCAGCACTACTGGGACCCCACTTCAGAAAGAAGACCACCAACCCTCTGGATCCACCTGGATAAAAGAATGTCTCCCATTAAAGTGGATCACAGACACGGGGATGAGATCTGTCATCCCGTTAGATCCCCAGATGTGATCCAGAGAGAGATTCTAGACCGGTCTCGGCTCAGAGCTGAAAGCAGCAGAGAGATGACTCAGCATCACCGTGACCTCGAGTGAATCGTCTCCCGGTGACGACTGTGTGTGTGTGTGTGTGTGTGTACAGCATGCGTACACTGAAGGAGGGACGTCAGAGAGGATGTTGAACGTCACGGGCTGTAGCGATGCAGCAGAATCCTCCATCAACTCAAAACAAGCTGCACCCAGACCAGCAGCCTTACTGGATCTGGATCCATGTGGAGTCTGGTGTGAAGCTGCTAACAAAGTTAGCTTCATAATTCAAGGTCAACTTTACAGCTACGTGTTTAAGTTATCTTTCTAGCTAACTAGCATTGGTAGTGACCTGTCAATCAGAGCGAGAGGGCAGAGAGTGGTAGGACCATCTTCTCATAGACTTCTATACAACCAGAGAGGAGTCACCCCCTGGTGGCCAGCAGAGAGAAGTAGGACCATCTTCTCATAGACTTCTATACAACCAGAGAGGAGTCGCCCCCTGGTGGCCAGCAGAGAGAAGTAGGACCATTTTCTCATAGACTTCTATCCAACCAGAGAGGAGTCGCCCCCTGGTGGCCAGCAGAGAGAAGTAGGACCATTTTCTCATAGACTTCTATACAACCAGAGAGGAGTCGCCCCCTGGTGGCCAGCAGAGAGAAGTAGGACCATTTTCTCATAGACTTCTATACAACCAGAGAGGAGTCGCCCCCTGGTGGCCAGCAGAGAGAAGTAGGACCATTTTCTCATAGACTTCTATACAACCAGAGAGGAGTCGCCCCCTGGTGGCCAGCAGAGAGAAGTAGGACCATTTTCTCATAGACTTCTATACAACCAGAGAGGAGTCGCCCCCTGGTGGCCAGCAGAGAGAAGTAGGACCATTTTCTCATAGACTTCTATACAACCAGAGAGGAGTCGCCCCCTGGTGGCCAGCAGAGAGAATGACAGTTAGAGGATGGGTTTCATTTTTCAGAACAGGAAGTTGCCGCCTGCTTGAAGCACTACTTTGTAAAAATAATAATCACCCTAATCACATGACAATAATTCCATAAGATCATAGCTCCACCTTCATCCTGACTGTCAACATCACCTCTAATGTTCAGTGATCATGTAAGTTTTTTAAATTTTGTTAAACAGAATCCAGCTTTCACTCCATTAACGCCATATTATCACTTTTCTACAGGCCTACAACTTCGTTGCGTGACGTCATGAACCAGGCTGCATAATAGCACGAGCGCCGTCGTGAATATAAATATTTCACTAACTTCCCCGGGGGGAGGATGGGAACTTTTCCCACATCCCAGAACAGCCGCAGCTCGTCCCGTGCAGCCTCCCCCCAGAGGTCACCATCGGGCCTGCCGGTGCTCCTCCACCCGCAGCATCAGCAGCTCCTCATTTAGCGTGGAGCGCGAGGTTATCGCGTCCGGCACGAGCGCTCTCACCAGACACCTTTAGAAAATGTCTCAATCTAAGGCGACATTGCTTGTCGGCAGCCAATGAAGTGTTCGAAACACATGTGGGTACATTCAAATTAATCACACGACTCTGATCTCCAATTCGGCATGTGAACAAAGTCAGCTGACCACGGTTTCCATTTGTAATTGACCGTAATATTTAGCACGGCAGCACGCTGTCAGCGACGCATCCAGGGGGGCGCGGTGCGTTCAAGGTGCCGATAACATGCGAAACATTCTCAAGTTTAACACGTTGACATTAGTAGAACTCGGTGGATGAAATGAAGCCGAATTGACCGGTGGCGCCCATCCTTTACGGACACGGACTGTAGTGTAGTTTTATTTAGCGCGTCTACCGTCCCACTAGTCAGATATCACTCAGTGCGATGTTTCCGGACGGAGTTTCGTGTTGTTTTCCATGCAGGACACGGGACAGCGTCTCACCCACACAGTAACGCTGATCCGATGCATCGTCACCCCAGTGAATAAACCACCAGACCCCAGCGTCGTCTTCACCTGCCATCTGCCCCCCACCGCCACCGGTCGGTCCGGCACAGAGCCGCTAGAGACTTCATCTGAAGGTTAAATGGGCTACTTAGTGAGTCCGGAACAACTACTGGTCCCCGAGAGCCGCAGCACAAGGACAGAGACATGCAACCAGGAGACTCACCTTCAAACAGGCGGGCTCCGGTGGTCCAGCAGGCGAGATGGGGTCCCATGGCTGCAGCCTCCTCCGTGTCCTCTGCTCGGGGCAGGAGGACGCTGCCGTCGGTGTGTCGGCTCTGCTGGGGAGGGCAGAACGACAGGAAGCTGGGAGGCATCTGTCGGTCTGCCTCAGAGGCTGCTGCTGCTCATCTGAACTGAGTCAGCTGAGCTCCGCGCAGCTTCACAGCACTGAATTATGCTGCGTGTATCTGTTTTATTTATAGGCTCCTTTACCCTCCACCCATCCAGAGTGCACAACACATCGCATGTTTAGGTTTAAGTGACAACCTTCTGAAAAGTGTAGCCGATGCCAGTCTTAATGTTTCATCTCTTCCATCACCAATGATGTACCACGGCAGGTGAAATGCCATCTTTAAGTAACAGACTGTTTTTTCTTTCTTTTTTTAGGATGTTGTGTGGGGAGACAGGGTCTGTCTGTCTGTCTGTCTGTCTGTCTGTCTATCTATCTATCTATCTATCTATCTATCTATCTATCTATCTATCTATCTATCTATCTATCTATCTATCTAACTATCTATCTATCTATCTATCTGTCTGTCTGTCTGTCTGTCTATCTATCTATCTATCTATCTATCTATCTATCTATCTACCTATTTCGTTTCGTTTCATTTTATTTTATTTTATTTTATTTTATTTTATTTTATTTTATTTTATTTTATTTATTTTGAAAGGACGAAGCGGAGGTGTTACAACTTCCGCCTGCTGGTAGCTAACCAGCTAGTTTGTTGTTGCTCAGTGGAAGCTGCTGAATTAGATCGTGTTTGGTGCTTCTGTCTGGTTTGACACATCGGGGACTAGTCCCCGGACCGGGACCGGGACTAACACAGCCCACAACAGCCTACAACTAAACGTTCATTGACGTTTATTAGCTTGGTATAATTTAAAACCTCGCCCACTGAGCTAGCTAGCCGCTAACCACAGACAGCTCCGCTGCTCGGCTGACTAGCTGAATACACCGACGCTAGCTCCACGTAGCACCGCCACCCATTCACCTGGAGTGATGCAGCTCAGGTATGTGCTGTTTAATGGAACGTTTTATCCGTTTATCGACGTCAGTCGCGTTAACCGAGTTAAGGTTAGCCCACTTCCGCTTTCGTCTTTTACCGTTTCTGTATTTGCTTTACCGGCAAAACGTGATGTCACTCGCTTTTAGTCGACGTAGCTAACGTTGCAAACGTTGCAGTACATTTCTATGTGAATTAGATGTGCTTACGTCATGATACAGTCGACATGTGACGTCAACCACTCAAATGTCACCGTTAGCTCCACTCGGCTAAACTCTGATTAGCTGCTGCTAAGCAGTCATGTGACCTCCATGACGTCACCTCGTTCTCGTGTTTTCATGAGGACGTTGTTCAGGGTTTAGTCAATATGTTGAGTTTGAAAAGCAATCTAATGATTAAGAATTTTCTAAAAACAAAATAATGTATGTATGACAGGATCTGAGTAAAGGACAAGGCTGGGTGTACTTCTACCCACTGCTTTTGGGATATGTCAAAATACATTATATATATATATATATATATATATATATATATATATATATATGCTTTCAAGTTGTGTAATATTGTATTTTCTGTATGACACACTGTATTAATTTTGACATGTTTGAAATAAAAATCTAAATCAATCTAAATCTGCTGTGAAAAGAAACTTTGAATGTGAAATTGATGAATGATCAGCGTGACCGATCACCAGAGCCGGTTCCTTTTCTGGATGGAAAGCTGGAGCCGACAAACACACCGGAATGTTCCTTTGTTTACCGTTTACTTAACTCCTGAAACCCCGTCTTTACGTCAAAGTGGGTGGGACTTATCCGACCCTCATTCAGTGGGTCTGACGCCCACGAATGAAAGGAAAGTAACACTTGTTGAGTTGATGTAGAAACACTAACCTCCTCGGTGTTATACATCCGTAGTAGTCGGGTATCTGTTGCAGTAAGACAATCTGTTCCCCTATCATTGTCCTGTGCAGGCTGTTCCCCTGTTAAACCGTGGTGATGGCCGGTTCCCAGTGGGAGCTTCCTCCAGAGCTATGCTGTCGGCCCATGGCCTTCGTGGCTCTCACCGGTCTGGACGTGGTCTACAACGCCGTGCACCGGGCCATTTGGGATGCCTTCTGTGCCAACCGGCGAGCCGACAGAGTCCCCATCTCCTTCAAAGTCCTCCCCGGAGACCACGAATACCCCAAATGTCGCACCAAGGTGAGCGGACAGAATCCAGAAGTCTGTAAATGACCCAGAGAAAATGTAATGATATCCCAACAAGCCCATAAGCGGTGACATGGACCCGGGACATTTTTAATTTCTGCTGGCTTGCAAATGACCGCATGGGTGCGGTCTGTCCCTCTGACAGTTTGTCCTCTCTGTCCAGCGGACGTCCTATGAGTGGTACATCCCCAAAGGCATCCTGAAGACGGGTTGGATGAACAAGCATCTGAACCTGGTGCCGGCTCTGGTGGTTCTGTTCTACGAGCTGGACTGGGACGACCCGCAGTGGAAGGAGAAGCAGTCTGAATGTGCCACTAAAGTGGAGATAGTCAGGTAGGTGAACGTCTGCTGAACTTCATCTCATTTTCTGATGAGGTATTTATGTCTTCTTCATACGTGCTCCAATAACGAAGTAAAAAGATAAGAAATGAAACATACAGTGAAATCCACGGGAAGGCTTCCTCTGCTTCAGCTGTGCCTGTTTGTGTGTAGGACCAGTCTTCAGGGCAGGAACACGAAGGTGGCTGTGGTCCTGATCCAGAAGAAGACCCCTCTACCTCCAGGTAAAGATCCTTGTTTAGGTTCATGTCCACAGACGTTTCAACATGGACCTCCTGCTTTGTTGTGTCTGCAAACATGCTGTCAAGGCTGGTACGGGTGCTGGAAATCCTTGAAAACACTTAGTGTGGTGTTTTCCAGGTTTGGAAAGGTCTTGGATGTAGACTAAAGGTCTATAAATGTGTGTTGTATGTGATGACATCTATGATAGAACAGAGAAAAGAAGATCTCCATATCTGAGGGACTGAAAACAGCATTTCCTGACATTTCTTTATGAAAAATGACTTTTGATGATGAACAGATGATGAAAATAGTTGGTGATTATATTTCTGTGGATCTGTTAGTGGAATTAGTTTTCCTTTCATTTGTGGTCCTTCTGTAAAAAGCTGTCTCCAAACATCATGTTGGTTGTTTAGAGGACAAGAACATCTCATTTAATGTGATGAACAAGTGACAGAATAAGTAGACTGAATACTGACCATTGGATTGGTACAAAGATGGAGTTTACCACAGCTGGAAGGGGCTGGAAAAGCATGGAAATGCACCTGGAAATGCTTGAAAAGTGCTTGAATTTGACTTTGTCCTGCTGAAAGCTCCCTGATGTCCTGGTGTGTTCAGGAGAAGACCTGGTGGCGTCGGAGAGAGCAGCAGCTCTCTGTAACGCCTGCGATCTGTCTGGAAAGAGTCTCTTCGTGCTCCCCCACACCGACCACCTGGTGGGCTACATTATCAGGTACTCAGTCTTCACTAAGGCCTGCAGGTGTGTGGTGTTATGGAAATGTGGACGGCTCTCCAGTTGAATCAAATTAAAGTGTGTGTTGTTGGACTGGAGTGGACCATCTGTGATTGAGTCTTCACATTGACGTAAACAAGTTGTTTATTGTATTCAAAAGTCTGGCCGGGGACGAAGACAGCAAATTAACTGAAGCTGGACGTCTTAACGTCATATTCTCCCAATTATTTGTGGCAGTGTTGTATATATGAAATAAACGATGACATCAAAATAAAAACATTGTGCAGCAATGAGTTATTAAATTGCATTTGTGACTCTGCAGGTTGGAGAATGCTTTCTATGAACACGCTCAGACTTATTACTACACCGAGATCCGCCGAGTCAAGTCGCATAAAGAGTTCCTCAACAAGACGACGCATCAGGTGGGACGACACACACACACACACACACACACACACACACACACGTTTCATCTCCGGTGCTCATGCTGTCCTCTTCGTGTCCCAGCTGCTGTTTGTCCGACACCAGTTTAAAATCGCCTTCTTCAGTGAGCTGAAGCAGGACACCCAGAACGCCCTCAAGTGAGTCTGAACATCCACGGGTCATCTTCCTTGTTTGTTACGAGCAGCAAACAACAGAAACCACCGCCGCCGTGATTACAGGATTACAGTGTTTCTGAGGGCTCAATGAGGAGTTTATTACAGGATAAAACACGATGACTTCATCAGTATCCTCACACCAGTCAATTGTTATGGTGATGGAGAAGTGAATGATAGAAAAATACAGGAATTGCATTATAAAAACAGTCATTTCTAAAAATGTAATTATCCTTTGTTTATATATAGGGTGTGATTTATGAAGGTGTACCTTATTTAAGATTGTCTAAAAGACCTTCTTCCTTCAATGTAATGTCCAGTGAAGGCAGTTAGGTTTACTAACATTGTTTTGATGATTCTCAGGAAGATATTGTGAATCTCAGTTAAATAAATTAAATTGTCTTCTCGTTTTCTCCTCCTCAGCATGCAGTTTAAAGTTATTGTTCTAGACCTCCGTGTTGTTCTGGAGCTGTTTCTCTGATTGTGGGTCTGTTCCGGTCCTTAGGTACTACAGGACCGCATACAGTCTGGTTCATGAGCTCAGGGCCCACGAGACCAACATGCTGGAGATCAAGACTATGGCTGGATTCATCAACTATAAGGTGTCTGTCTGCCTGTCTGTCTGCCTGTCTGTCTGTCTGCCTGTCTGTCTGTCTGTCTGTCTGCCTGTCTGTCTGTCTGTCTGTCTGCCTGCCTGTCTGCCTGTCTGTCTGTCTGCCTGTCTGTCTGCCTGTCTGTCTGTCTGCCTGCCTGCTCTGCCTGTCTGTCTGCCTGTCTGTTCTGTCTGCCTGCCTGCCTGCCTGCCTGCCTGCCTGTCTGCCTGCCTGCCTGCCTGTCTGCCTGCCTGTCTGCCTGCCTGCCTGCCTGCCTGCCTGTCTGTCTGCCTGCCTGCCTGCCTGTCTGTCTGTCTGTCTGCCTGCCTGCCTGCCTGCTGCTGCCTGCCTGCCTGCTGTCTGTCTGCCTGTCTGCTGCCTGCCTGCCTGTCTGCCTGCCTGCCTGCCTGTCTGTCTGTCCTGCCTGCCTGTCTGCCTGCCTGCCTGCCTGTCTGTCTGTCTGTCTGTCTGCCTGCCTGCCTGCTGCTGTCTGCCTGCCTGCCTGCCTGTCTGTCTGTCTGCCTGCCTGCCTGCCTGCCTGCTGCCTGTCTGCCTGCCTGTCTGCCTGTCTGTCTGCCTGCCTGTCTGCCTGTCTGCCTGCCTGCCTGTCTGCCTGCCTGCCTTTAAAGTGTCCCACCTCCGACGCCCATGCTTAAGTCTCCGATGTGGGCCTGACTGAACCTCTTTAAGGGGGCGGGTGAGGTCTTCAGGGACTGACCTTTCGTTCCTCCTCTCCTGCAGATCTCTCGTCTGTGTTTCCAGCACAACACTCCCCTGGACGCCATCGCCCAGTTCAGGAAGCACATCGACCTCTGCAAGAAGAAGGTCGGCAGCGCCGAGCTGGCGTTCGAGCACGCCGCCTGGATGTCCAAACAGTGAGCGTCACGCCGGAGTCACAGAGACGTTCCTGCTAGAGGACGGCATTCACGTGGCTGAAAACAATGCTTTGATTCATGTTTCTACAACAAAGGAAGGGTTAGGGACCATCTGCCAGATGTTCCTTTAGTCTTTGGACAACTTAGATTGCCAGAGGAGAACGACAGTTGATGACAGTTTATCAGATCGGTTTAGCCAGCACCTGATCCTGGATCAGCCAGCTTGGTTCTGCTGGGACCACGGAGGGGCTCTACCCAGCTCAGTCTCATTGTGGTCTGATAACCGTGAATTTGGTGCCGTAGAAAGTATTTATTTTAGTTGTGATCTTGATCCGAGGAGCTCCTGCTGAAGGCAGGCTTGTAGACCTCCCTATCATGCTCACGTGCTTTGCCTCCTGCCAGGTTCCAGTCGTTCGGCGAGCTGTTTGACGAGGCCATTAAGTTGGGCCTGACGGCCATCCAGACCCAGAACCCCGGGTTCTACTACCAGCAGTCTGCTTGTTACAGCCAGGACAGGAAGCAGCTGGCTCAGCAGCTCTGTCAGGTGAGAATACTCAACGACCTTTAAACCCACGTTTGAACACATCCATAGTGCCGTGTGAGGCCTTCTGTGTCATCTAAACACGTGTTTATGGTGTCATCTGATTGGTGGACTGTTCCAGGCTGCAGCGAGTCTTCCCCCCCCCGACCCCGCGGACGCCCAGACCGGGGGTCTGGACTTCTACGGCCAGAGACCCTGGAGACAAGGACACCAGAGTACGTCCTCACACTGTCCCATTAAAAAGTGTTGTACCGCCGTCCTGTCCTCCTAACCATGATGGTGATGGTGATGATGGTGGTGCAAGGGTCTCTGACGGGATTTCTGGGTAAAAAGTGGCGTCTGTGTCTCCAGGTATTGATCCTCCAGACCCAGAGAAGGAGAAGACCGGGATTCTGGTCCTGCAGACTAAAGAGAGAGATGAACCACATTCTGTAAGAACATCCGTGGAGCTTTAATGAAACCCAGTGGAACTATCATCC
>CM056823.1:945000-947500 GCA_029853015.1 Chelidonichthys spinosus
GCGGTCGCCGGCTGACCCCCTCTACCTCCTGAGCTAACCCCCCCCAGATTGGACGTCCAGATCAAAGCTGGATGTGTGATTATTGTTCTAACTGTTGAACAGGAAGTCGTCCAGCGCCGACAGCCCGCTCATCCAGACCACGGTCACGCTACCTCACGTGATCCTGGAGTCCGTCCCCCTTTACATCCACGCTGGTCAGTCACCTGATCTCACACACACACACACACACACAAACCGTTAGTTTGCACAGAATGTGGGCGTTTGTACGAGTCTCTTGTCGTCTGCAGACTTGCCGTCGTTCGGGCGAGTCCGGGAGTCTCTGTCGGTCCGCTACCACATCGAGAACCGGACGGCGCTGGTGCAGGAGGTGGAGATGGCCGTGGAGCCGTCGGACGCCTTCATGTTCTCTGGTCTCAAACAGGTACGCCGGCGCTCCCACCGTCAGGGTGGATGGATGTGAATGAATGTTGACCCGTGTGTGTGTGTGTGTGTGTGTGTAGGTGCGTCTGCGTATCCTCCCCGGCTCGGAGCAGCAGATGCTCTACAACTATTACCCGCTGATGGCCGGCTATCAGACGCTGCCGCAGCTCAACATCAGCCTTCCTCGCTGCCTGACCGCCAACACACACACGCTGAGACGCTTCCTGCCCCAACGCATCTTCGTCAAGGTAACACACAAACACACGGCGGCAGAAAAACCCATCTCGCCGGTGTCTGACTGCGTGTGTTGAACGCTCCCTTCTCCTCTGTGCTCAGCCTCAGGGCCGGCAGCTGGACGACGCCTCCATCGCCGCCGCCTGAGGAGACTCGCGGAGACGTCGACTGTACATACGAGGCAGCGTTGCACCGGCGGTTGTAGGTGTACCATCCTCACAGACGGAAATATTAACACTGTTTGTTTGTTTCACGTTGTTCTGTTAAAAAACCCCGACCATCAGAGGACGGTTGTTTCAGACTCGAGCACGAAGGAGCCGACGTGCTGATGTTCATCCTGTTTGACTCTGATGTGAGCGACCAGGCTGTGTAATACATAAAATCTGAATGTGATGAAGGTTTAATTAAATTGAAGTGATGAAAACGCGTGTTCTGTGTTGAATTTTATACAAAGACTCTCAGAATGTAGTCTGGAAACGTTGCACCACAGAAATGTTTATTTGTTTGTTATAGAATCTGACAATGTAGGATAAAAACATGCCTTGTTTTCCATTCTCTTTGCTGAAATATTCATTCATACCTTCTATTATATCTCTTATTCTTTTTAGATAGACAAACACTCAACATCATTGAAAATGCCCTCTGTTTTGTGTTAAGCACCTTTCATACACCAAATATTTATTTATTTATATATAAACATATATATATATATATATATATATATATAATATTAATATGCATAATTTTCTTTTTGAATAAAACGTGTGTATATACACACAAAAAGAAAATTATGCATATTAATATTATATCATGTAATATTATCTATCCTGTATTCAGGGTGTAATATCATTATATTATTAAATATTATAAAAAATTACAAATTCTATTCAAATCAGAAACCTTTTTTTTTAATTTATGAAATGAAAAGAAAAAAATGTAACATTTCTATTATTTCAATATTAAGTCAGTTTGGCCAGTAGAGGGCGTTGGTAAACACCGCCCTGACTGGCCAATCAGGGCCAGGTCTCGTCGAGGCTGTCTTATCGCGATAGTTAATTCAAACGGTAGCGGGTTGACAGACTGATCGGAGAGAAGGTAACTACTTTTCATTCTCGTCATATTTAGTCCGTTTTAAAGATGTTTTCCGTGATTGCGTTTAACGTAGTGACGTAGTTTCCCGCCTCCAGGATATTTAGTGAAAACAACGATGATTAAAACGAGCCTGGAAGAAACGTTAACGCTATCAACGGCTAACGTTAGCTAGTTACTGCTTTAACGTCAACCAGCGGCTCGTTAACGTTAGCTAGAGGAAGCTAACGCTAACCGTTTTACATCAACAAGTAACACGTTAATAACGTGAATTCATGTATTCATACGTTAGTAGCCGTTTACCGGTTTGTGTGTATTTCTCAGTGACGACACCAAGCTAACGTCAAGAAATGCATAGAACCTCTCCATCAGCGGCTCTCACTTCTATAAAACTCACGAGAAATACTTTAAACATTAAAACAGAAATACTACAGTGAGAGGACCAACTGGCCAATCAAAGAGACGTTTAATATCTAGTAAATAAGTGTTAGATGTGACTCCGATGAACCCCCTCCTCTGGTTGCAGATGGCAGCCAACGAGGAGGTGGTGGAGCGACTGAGGAGCCAGCTGAGGGAGAAGGAGGAGCAGGTCCACCAGGCTGCACAAGCCGGTCTGGATCTCCTCAACCAACAGATGGAGCTGCAGAACAGGCTGGACGAGCAGAGGATGGAGATGACCAACGCACTGGAGGTAGCACACACACACACACACACACACTCTCTCACAAGAAACAACCCAAATATGTTTTGACATTCA
>CM056823.1:950000-967500 GCA_029853015.1 Chelidonichthys spinosus
GAGAGGAAGCTCTTCTCCTCGGAGCGTCTGCACAAACAGGTACCGGCTCCGCCCATCGGGATCTCATCAGAGATCTCATCAGATCAACGTGATCCACACATCATTCTGAAGATATACACGAACCTGATGATGATTTCTGTTCCAGACTCAGAGCGACAACATCAAACTGCAGCTGCGAGTGGAGGAGCTGCAGCACAAGTACGAGCCCAAAGGTGACGGCGACCATGTTTGTGCTCCGTGATGATGGCGAGGACCGCTTGTTGTACGTTCGGGACGCCGCGTGATCGTAACTCTGCCTCCTCTCCTGACGTTTGTCTCTAGAGGCCAAGAGGCATCAGATCCAGAAGAGAAAGAAAGAGAAGCTTCCCGTGGACGCCGTGCCCCTGGAGGAAGCCGCCACGCTTGACCAGGGAGAGCCACTTGTTGCTATGACGACGGACCCGACAACGGCTACGAAGACTCGGGACCCCAAAGGGGACGTTCCTCGTACCGCCGAGGCAGTGAACTCCTCACGAGGTGCGTTGAATGGAGGTAGTTTATCCAGAGCTCAGAATGAGCCAGTGTTTTTCTGTGATCGTTTACCGAGAATATTTCAACGATCACCTCGGACCACGATGTGGGTTTCTCCTGTAATCGTTGTTTGTGGTCCAGAGCCGGAGCGGCGGCCTGCAAAGTGTGTGAAGATCAGCGGAGACGAGCCAGTCGTGATACATGAGCAGAGGTCAGTACGGCTGTCTGGAGCTGGTTCTCCAGCCCCCTTCAGTCCACTTCAGCCCACTTCAGTTCAACATCAGGTGTTAGGTTTCTCAAAGTCTTTCTGGGAGACTTTCTGTCTCGTTCCCTCACACGAATGATCCCAACACTTGGACTACTTTACTTTCCCTCCCTTCACCTGAGAACAAACGGACTTTCTCCTCCTCACATTTTCCAAAGAGGCTCATGACTTTAGTTTGAAGTGAATTCTGGTTTTTGTCTTGATGTCGTGTGTTTGTGCTCCTCAGCTGCTCCGTGTCCGACTGTCAGGACGAGGAGGTGGAGGAGAACCTGCACCAGAACCAGAGAGAGGAGAGAAGAAAGAGAGCCAGAACAGTGGAGACCATCCATGTGGGCTCCCAGAGCAGCATGGAGAACCAGTGTGCTCAGCAGTAGCACTGGATGGAGATGTGTACACTTGCTCCGACAACGGCTTCACAAATTCTTAATTCACATGTTTCTATTGTTTCCTGATGACTGGATTGTATTTGATCAATACTGACCACATATTTACACATTACAGTAATAAAAACATTTTAAAATCCAGCGTTCTGTCTTCACTTTCCAGATCTCAATATTCTGAAGCATGTTTTATAGTTTATCTGTCATCAGTCTGTCCCAGGGAGACATGTAGAGACAGACAGGTAACCAGTCTATAACAGGGAGACATGTAGAGACAGACAGGTAACCAGTCTATCACAGGGAGACATGTAGAGACAGACAGGTAACCAGTCTATCACTGGGCTGACATGTAGAGACAGACAGGTAAGCAGTCTACCACAGGGAGACATGTAGAGACAGACAGGTAACCAGTCTACCACAGGGAGACATGTAGAGACAGACAGGTAACCAGTCTACCACAGGGAGACATGTAGAGACAGACAGGTAACCAGTCTATCACAGGGAGACATGTAGAGACAGACAGGTAACCAGTCTATCACAGGGCTGACATGTAGAGACAGACAGGTAACCAGTCTATCACAGGGAGACATGTAGAGACAGACAGGTAACCAGTCTATCACAGGGAGACATGTAGAGACAGACAGGTAACCAGTCTATCACAGGGAGACATGTAGAGACAGACAGGTAACCAGTCTATCACAGGGAGACATGTAGAGACAGACAGGTAACCAGTCTATCACAGGGAGACATGTAGAGACAGACAGGTAACCAGTCTATCACAGGGAGACATGTAGAGACAGACAGGTAACCAGTCTATCACAGGGAGACATGTAGAGACAGACAGGTCACCAGTCTATCCCAGGGAGACATGTAGAGACAGACAGGTAACCAGTCTATCACAGGGAGACATGTAGAGACAGACAGGTAACCAGTCTATCACAGGGAGACATGTAGACAGACAGGTAACCAGTCTATCACAGGGAGACATGTAGAGACAGACAGGTAACCAGTCTATCACAGGGAGACATGTAGAGACAGACAGGTAACCAGTCTATCACAGGGAGACATGTAGAGACAGACGGGTAACCAGTCTATCACAGGGAGACATGTAGAGACAGACAGGTAACCAGTCTATCACAGGGAGACATGTAGAGACAGACAGGTAACCAGTCTATCACAGGGAGACATGTAGAGACAGACAGGTAACCAGTCTATCACAGGGAGACATGTAGAGACAGACAGGTAACCAGTCTATCACAGGGAGACATGTAGAGACAGACAGGTAACCAGTCTATCACAGGGAGACAGATCATAAAACATGTCACGGCTGTTTGTTGATTATATTTGAGGCAGAAATCCTCACATGACACTGGCTTGACGTTTCCTCGCTGTCACTCCGCACCAGCAGGTGGCGGCAGAGCGCATGTCCAAGCCTCTACACCAGTTTCTACAGAGGAGGAAGAGAACGACGTGGACCAATGAGAGCCGACTATGAAGTGACAGTCGGAACCCTTCAGATGGATGCGGGAACCGGCGGTGTCTCTCTCGTGTCTATTATCTCCGTTTACACGTCACTGAAACGTCACTGAAACCGGTGAGTTGTTGCTGATCTAACGAGCTATCATAGCTCGTTAGATCGGTGTGTTGTTAGCTCGCGTTGTTAGCTGGCTGTGTTGTTAGCTGGCTGTGTTGTTAGCTATGTTGTTAGCTGGCTGTGTTAGCTAACTAACAGACACGCTACTGTACCTCCTCCCATCGCATCCGTGACGTCAGTGAATCTACGTAACTTCAGCTACGTTCAAAGTCGTTCATCTAACTGTATCAGCAGGACTCCGTGCTGAACGGAACAGTTCCATAAAGTAGCGTAAACAGGCTGACGTAACGCGGCTCTGACGTTACGTAGCTCTGACGTGTGTGTACACGTGTGTGAACGCAGGTGGTCCGAGTCGGCTAAGTTCCGGGTCCCTACGTCACCATGAGGCTGACAGCTGTTGTCCTGATGCTGCTCGGCTGCTTCATAGTCAGCGTTCCTGCACACAAGGTGAGTTATGTTGTATGATTTTATTATTACACAACACGTGTTCCTCCAGTGAAGACAGCCCATTTATTATTATTATTATTAACATTATTAGTATTATTTATTATTATCATTATTATTATTTATAATTAACATTATTATTATCATTATGCTATTTCTTTCCCCATAAATACCTTTGAGAAATATTTGTGTTTTCCTTTACATTTTAAAACTAATATCTGTACTTTCTACTACTTTATTTTACTTATTAATATGATGTCAGATTCCGTTAGACGTGCAAACACACAGTCAGTAGAAATGTCCTTCATAGGGATATTTTCTACTGCGAGTACATTTCAGAGCCTCTACTTGTTGAAGTTGAATCAGTGCTGTTCTGTGTTTGTGTGTGTAGTCCGACTCTGCCTTAACTGTGGTGGAGAATACCGAAGGAGATGGAGGAGGAGGAGGAGGAGGAGGTGAAGAGGAGGAGGCTGCAGTTGAAGATGAAGGAGATTTAGAGACAGTCCAACCGACGGAGGAGTGGCAAACGCTCAAACCAGGTGAAGTACTGGAGGGTGAACTGGTCCTTTAAACATTGTATTCTTATTGTGTGTGTGTGTGTGTGTGTGTGTGTGTGTGTGTGTGTGTGTGTAGGCCAGGCCGTCCCAGCAGGTTCCCATGTGAGGCTGAATCTGCAGACTGGTCAGAGGGAGGTCAGACTGGGAGAAGAGCAGCTTAAATATGTGATGCAGGAACACAAGTACGTCGTCCAGGAAAACTCCTTTAGTCTTAAAGATCCTCTACATCGTCTTTTTTTACAAATTCTTATTGAAATTGAACAACATATAGTAATAATTGTATTTTTGTTTAAAAATAAAATTAAACAAAAAAAATAATAACATTAATAATAAAAAAAAATGAAATAATATATCGATCATCTACATGTTTAAGGAGCAACGCCACAGGTCACATGATCAGGGTGGTTTGATAAACACTGAGTAAAGGTCTGTCTCTGCAGAGGGACGGACGGGATCCAGTCTACCTTCAGTCCTGATGAGCTGAAACGAGCCATGAAGAGGATGAAGGAGGACCTGAACCCTGCAGGCGCAGACCAAGACCAGCAGGTAACAGGTTTTATTTAGGTGCTTAGACCTCGCCAGTGTGTTTCTACAGGAGTGTTATACCATCTGAGATACTACTTCACACGATGAAATGTACCTTTGAAACGTATGTTTTCATAACATTAAATGTGACTAAACAGCGAATGACTCTCGTGTTGGCAGGACTCTGTGGCGTCTAAGTTCCGTCCTCTGGAGGAGTTAAAGAGAGACCTGGCTCAGCTGGACCTGCTAGTGGACACCGATGTTCAGGTGCATCATGGTCGTCCAAGTCATTGTGAATCATTTCCTCAGGGACCTTTTTTTTACACGTAGCTTGTTCAAGTATTCCTGTTTTTAAACTTTTCATATTGACAAAATTAAGATTTTGCAGAAATCCGAGAAAACAGAGGAATCACTAAAACGAGTAAACACTGTTCCACCTTAATTGTCAGTCTACCTTAAGTGAGCATGGGCCGAAGTAGTCGCTAACTTTGCTGCTAACCAGGCGGCGACCTCCGATTCTGAAAAGTGAAGCCAAACTGAAGTGCCTTAAACTGCCATTCTCTCTGCTGGCCACCAGGGGGCGACTCCTCTCTGGTTGTATAGAAGTCTATGAGAAAATGGTCCTACTTCTCTCTGCTGGCCATCAGGGGGCGACTCCTCTCTGGTTGTATAGAAGTCTATGAGAAAATGGTCCTACTTCTCTCTGCTGGCCACCAGGGGGCGACTCCTCTCTGGTTGTATAAAAGTCTATGAGAAAATGGTCCTACTTCTCTCTGCTGGCCACCAGGGGGCGACTCCTCTCTGGTTGTATAGAAGTCTATGAGAAAATGGTCCTACTTCTCTCTGCTGGCCACCAGGGGGCGACTCCTCTCTTGTTGTATAGAAGTCTATGAGAAAATGGTCCTACTTCTCTCTGCTGGCCACCAGGGGGCGACTCCTCTCTGGTTGTATAGAAGTCTATGAGAAAATGGTCCTACTTCTCTCTGCTGGCCACCAGGGGGCGACTCCTCTCTGGTTGTATAGAAGTCTATGAGAAAATGGTCCTACTTCTCTCTGCTGGCCACCAGGGGGCGACTCCTCTCTGGTTGTATAGAAGTCTATGAGAAAATGGTCCTACTTCTCTCTGCTGGCCACCAGGGGGCGACTCCTCTCTGGTTGTATAGAAGTCTATGAGAAAATGGTCCTACTTCTCTCTGCTGGCCACCAGGGGGCGACTCCTCTCTGGTTGTATAGAAGTCTATGAGAAAATGGTCCTACTTCTCTCTGCTGGCCACCAGGGGGCGACTCCTCTCTGGTTGCATAGAAGTCTATGAGAAAATGGTCCTACTTCTCTCTGCTGGCCACCAGGGGGCGATTCCTCTCTGGTTGTATAGAAGTCTATGAGAAAATGGTCCTACTTCTCTCTGCTGGCCATCAGGGGGCGACTCCTCTCTGGTTGTATAGAAGTCTATGAGAAAATGGTCCTACTTCTCTCTGCTGGCCACCAGGGGGCGACTCCTCTCTGGTTGTATAGAAGTCTATGAGAAAATGGTCCTACTTCTCTCTGCTGGCCATCAGGGGGCGACTCCTCTCTGGTTGTATAGAAGTCTATGAGAAAATGGTCCTACTTCTCTCTGCTGGCCACCAGGGGGCGACTCCTCTCTGGTTGTATAAAAGTCTATGAGAAAATGGTCCTACTTCTCTCTGCTGGCCACCAGGGGGCGACTCCTCTCTGGTTGTATAGAAGTCTATGAGAAAATGGTCCTACTTCTCTCTGCTGGCCACCAGGGGGCGACTCCTCTCTTGTTGTATAGAAGTCTATGAGAAAATGGTCCTACTTCTCTCTGCTGGCCACCAGGGGGCGACTCCTCTCTGGTTGTATAGAAGTCTATGAGAAAATGGTCCTACTTCTCTCTGCTGGCCACCAGGGGGCGACTCCTCTCTGGTTGTATAGAAGTCTATGAGAAAATGGTCCTACTTCTCTCTGCTGGCCACCAGGGGGCGACTCCTCTCTGGTTGTATAGAAGTCTATGAGAAAATGGTCCTACTTCTCTCTGCTGGCCACCAGGGGGCGACTCCTCTCTGGTTGTATAGAAGTCTATGAGAAAATGGTCCTACTTCTCTCTGCTGGCCACCAGGGGGCGACTCCTCTCTGGTTGTATAGAAGTCTATGAGAAAATGGTCCTACTTCTCTCTGCTGGCCACCAGGGGGCGACTCCTCTCTGGTTGCATAGAAGTCTATGAGAAAATGGTCCTACTTCTCTCTGCTGGCCACCAGGGGGCGATTCCTCTCTGGTTGTATAGAAGTCTATGAGAAAATGGTCCTACTTCTCTCTGCTGGCCACCAGGGGGCGACTCCTCTCTGGTTGTATAGAAGTCTATGAGAAAATGGTCCTACTTCTCTCTGCTGGCCACCAGGGGGCGACTCCTCTCTTGATGTATTATCTCAGTTAACATGTCTGTAAAGGTTCTCAGTCCTCCGGGTCTTGTGATCTCCTCAAAGCTTTAACGTAGGGTAGCGTTTTTTGAAGACCAGTGAAACTAGCCGCTGCAGGATGCGTTGTAACCGTGGTGTGTTTGTCGTGGCGTTCAGGTCATCAGGCGCCTGCTGGACCAGTTTAACAGCAGCAACTCGACTACGGAGCAGAGGCTGAGCATCCTGCTGGAGCTGGAGTACCTGGTGCATCAGGTACCCGGACCATACACATCAGAACCTTCAGGTCAGCCTCCAGACGTGATCTGAGATTTAAGTCTGTGTGTGTGGTTGTGTGTGTTAGGTGGATAACGCTCAGACCTTGTGTTCCATGGGGGGTCTCCAGCTGGTTCTAGACGGTCTGAACAGCTCTGACTTCAGGTTACAGGAAAGCTCGGCCTTCGTCCTGGGATCTGCTGTGTCCAGGTACAAACAGCTGCATGTTCATTGTGTTTCAGAGGTGACTGATGAGTTTAACTCAGCATCATAGTGACTGATAGGAAGTGGACAACAGGCTGAATAATAATAATAATAATAATAAGAAGAAGAAGCAGACACAAACTAACAACAACGATGTGCATGAATGCAGAAACAAAAGCAGCTACACGTCGAAGTCGGAGCCTCTGTGACTTCTGCAGGGTTGGTACGGGTGCTGGAAATCCTTGAAAACACTTGAATTTTAGTGTGTTGTTTTTTCAAGGTTTGAATAGTGCTTGGATGTAGAATAAAGGTCTTGAAATGTGTGTTGTATGTGATGACATCTATGATAGAACAGAGAAAAGAAGATCTCCATATTTGAGGGACTGGAAATGCACCTTGAAGTGCTGGAGAAGTACTTGAATTTGACTTTTGGAAGGTGGAGGAGCCCTGCCTCTGGTTCACGACGCGTGTTTGTGTGTTTTGTCTTCCCGCAGTAACCCGCTGGTCCAGGTGAGGGCAGCAGAGAGCGGTGCTCTGCAGATGCTCGTCAGCGTTTTGGCGACCGCTCAGCCGCTCCACGTCAAAAAGAAGGTAGGAAGTATTAACTCACTCACTGGTGAAGAGCTCCATGTAGATGCATTTAAATGAGTGTGTGTGTGTGTGTGTCTTCCCTCAGGTCCTGTTTGCAGTGGCCTCCCTCTTACGTAACTTCCCCTACGCACAGCGCCACTTCCTGTCACATGGGGGGCTGCAGGTCCTGTCGGAGCTGTTCAGGGCCGATGGAGGCGGAGTCCTGCGTACGCGCATCATCACCATGTTGTACGACATGATCAGTGAGAAGGTAAGGAGGAGACTTGAAGGGGGCTCCACTGGTTGAGGATCCGGAATGGGACTTGCTAACTGATACTGGTCCCTGCTCCCCCAGGAGCTGGTCTCTCAGGCAGGTCTGGACCTGGTGCTGGATGCCTCCCATGAGCAGCGGGTGCGTCAGTACTCGGAGGTGTCTCTGCTGGAGGAGCTGCAGGAGAAGGGCTGGTGCAGTCTGGTGCCCCAGCTGCTGGAGTCCACGGAGCACGACTACAGGGAGAAGGTGGACCAGCGTCTCCTTTAAGAAACGAATGATGTGTGAAATGGTCCTGTTCTAAGTGTGTTCCTCCTGTTTCCTCTCAGACTCTGAGGGCTTTGTTGGCGATGGCTCCGGTGTGTTTGGACCAGTACCGCTCGGACGGATCCCTGCTGGTCTCTCTGCGCTCCCTCAGGGACCAGTACCAGGAAATGGCCCAGTCGGAAATGATCGTCGGGGAGGAGAACGACTACTATGCAGAGATCGTAGAACTTATCAACGCTCTACAAGTCAAAATGAAATGATGCCGTGATGCACGGCGACTGCAAGGACTCATTCTGAGTTCACACCAAATGCCATGAAGAGTCTTCAGCGCGTTCTCGCAAGAACGCAAATATGTGAAAATGTGCTTTGTGTTTGGTGTGGACCGACTTTATAGACTGTGGGGATGAAATAACCAGCGAAGGACGAACTCCACTGCCATTAAGGAAAAACACTGTTCCTTTGAGGACACAAATGCTGGGCCGACCCGCTACACACTGGATTATTAGGTAGTTTGAACTCAAGCAGCCAAGATTTCATTGATGGCCTTTTTTTGGAAGTGAGGGGATCAAAATAAAGTCTTTTATTTTGAGTGTTGTCATAGTAAAAGTATTTTTTTTACTTTGTGATCATAATTTAAGAATAAATGAATTGCATAAAATTGCATTTTTTTTTCTGTTGGGTTATTTATAAGATATTTTATATGTATAAAATATTATATATTGTATTTATGATATATATGTATTATACAGTATTTATATATATATATATATATTATATATATATTCTTTTACTTTACAAGTATATTTTGATTCTTTCAATAATGTGTTTTGTTTTGTTTTCTTCCTTAACCATTGCTGCTGTTCCATTTATCAATATGTCAAAATAAGATTATTTTTCCAATGTTTTATTCTGAAAAGTCAAACCGGTAGTAGAAGCAGCTAACGGAAATAGACGAGATTCCCGGAAGACAATAAGCGGTAGTTGTGATTAATCGTCTGTCCGTGGATGGACTGCGGGTTTCGCTGGTCAGTTGGGACATATAACGCGAGCTTCAGGACATTTAATAAACCAAGCTACGAACTGGTACGTGATGACGTAGAAACAGGGCTGTTAGCATCGTAGCAGCTAGCTTAGTGACAGCACTCAGCTAGCTGCTTGAAATTCACTTCCAACGCAACGTAAACGTGAATACGTCGTTAAGATAAGAGAGCGTTGTAGATATGTGTATTTTATTTAAATTTAATCACACTCGTAAAGTCTAATTCACTTATAATACTTCAAAATATGCTTTCTTCCTGTTTATACTGTAAATACAGCTCGTGCCCCCATGTTTCATGATTGCAGTCTATTACATGTGACGTTGTATACGAAGCCTATATTACTATGACGTAACACAGACACGTTACTATAGACAGGGCTGGAACGGGTGCTTGAAATCCTTGAAAACACTTGAATTGCAGTAGTGTTGCGTTTTCCAGGCTTGTAAAGTGCTTGGATGTGACTTTGGAGAAGGTGGAGGAGCCCTGTTTATATAGATGTTACTCCATAATGTTTCTATTTTCTATTTTTGTTTCTAATGCTTTTCTATTTTTAAATTTTTACTTCTCTTTTCCCTCGGACCTTGTCTACATGTTGAGACTGTTGCTCTATTGTGATGAACAATATGGACATGTGTGCAGACACACACGTAATCTGTATGCACTGGACTTCAGCTCTCTGTACCACCTACTGCTGTAACATGTTATGTCAAATGTCACTAGGAAAAGGAAAAGTTATGTCAAATGAAAGATGCAATGAAAAGAAAAGATTCGGATTCTGATTCTATCCTGTGTGTAATGGGGGCGGGACTGGATAAGCCTTGGCTTCTCCCGCTTTCCCTTTCGGCCATGTGTATTTTTCTTGTTACTATGTGAAAATGATGTGTGATGATGATTTAACTGACATGCCCGAAATAAACAAATAAATAAATAAATAAATAAATAAATAATGTACTAAATATATAATAAAGGTATAGCAGATGTTTGATTCTTTCCGTCTCCATGTCCCCGTCACACGTTGACCGGGCTGGAGAGTTGCTTGATGTCATGACTGAAGATTTAGTTTAAGTATGGAATAGGAGGAAGGACCAGAAATGCTTCTTCCTACTCCTTTTCAAACTTTAATTTACATATTTATGTTATTTATTTGTTCTCCATTATTATGGGCTATTTTTTCCCCATTCAAATCTATTTTATTGATTATATATTTCTTAAATGTTGGAAATAAAGTGTATTCTATTCTAGCTGACGGAGTTTCCCCAGAGTTCACATCCGTGTCTGTCAGATTTGTGCAGATGTTTTTGGGTCGTGTCCTCGCTGGGTGGTTTGTGTGGACGAGGGCTTCCCTGCAGGTGAGCTCACCGTCTCCGTTCTCACAGGTGTGTGTGGAGGACGGGTGATGGAGTTATCTCAGAGGGACCGGCTGTCGGAGCTGGTGGAGGAGCTGACGACGTCGGGACAGCCGCAGCTCAACCAGGACAGGATGAAGGAGATCAAGAAGATCTGCAAGTACGTCACGAGACGGCTGGGTTTCTACCAGGAGAGATCAACCAGGCTCACGGCGCCGTGTAGCAGGGCTCGCTGGGAATAAGCAAGATTTCTCAGGTTAAACCAACTCGTGAATAAGTCTGTGTGTACCCCCCCTCCCCCTCCACAGAGCGTCTGATGACTGCATAGACCACGTTTACCACTCGGTGATGTCACAGCTCAACCAAGAACACGCTGAGGTCCGACTGTCCGCCTTCCAGATCGCCAGCGAGCTCTTCTCCAGATCACACCACTTCAGAACGCTGCTGGTGGACAACTTCCAGGTACTATATATATATATATATATATATATATGTATATATATATACATATATATGATCTAACAGAAAAGAAGATCTCCATATCTGAGGGACTGAAAACAGCATTTCCTGACATTTCTTTATGAAAAATGACTTTTGATGATGAACAGATGATGAAAATAGTTGGTGATTATATTTCTGTGGATCTGTTAGTGGAATTAGTTTTCCTTTCATTTGTGGTCCTTCTGTAAAAAGCTGTCTCCAAACATCATGTTGGTTGTTTAGAGGACAAGAACATCTCATTTAATGTGATGAACAAGTGACAGAATAAGTAGACTGAATACTGACCATTGGATTGGTACAAAGATGGAGTTTACCACAGCTGGAAGGGGCTGGAAAAGCATGGAAATGCACCTGGAAATGCTTGAATAGTGCTTGAATGTGAGTTTGGAGAAGGTGGAGGAACGTATGTATAAACGGATGTATTTCATTCATTACTGGGATCGTAGGGCAGCTGTTACGTGTGTCTAGCTTCCTCCCTGTGTCCTCCTCCTCCTCGGGCCTAGAACTGATCAATCCTCTCCTGCAGGAGTTCTTGGAGTTGACGGTAGAGACCGACTCGGAGCAGCCCCTCCCCCCTCCCAAGGAGGTAGCCAGGAAGCTGAGGTCGCTGGCCACCCAGACCATCCAGTCGTGGCAGACCTCTTATGGGACGGCGTATAAGAAGTTAGCGCTGGGCTACCACTTCCTCAAGCAGGTGAAGAAGGTACGATCTAAACAAACTGGAGCAGAGTCTCATAACAGCATCTCATATCAGACTGTGGAAAAAATAAGGATCCCTAGCAATTAATGTAGAAACAATAATCTGATTTTGTGGGGTTTCCAAAAAAACACTGACAGTGTCATTATCGACACGAACCAGCGTTTGACGGGTCACAATTCTGGAAACAAATTCCTATTTGGTAGTTATGGTCAGGACTGGAGCTGGTTGAAATGCTTCACCAAGTGAAAGTGTAAAATAATATTAATATACAACTATGGCAGTGATATCTTGCCCTCAGGACGTCGTAGAAACATTTTAAAAGGGATGCTCCAGGGTTAAAGAGGACCTTTTCTCGTCATGCTTGCACCTTGCCAGGTGGACTTCCAGGACGCCGAGGCCAGGACGGTAGCAGAGAGGAGGAGGGAGGAGGACAGGCGGAGCAAGATGGCGAGGATCTACAAGGAGAGAGTGGAGGCAGCCTGCGCAGACATGGAGGGTGGGCGCCACGTCGCTCAGCAACACCGCTGCTTCACACCCGGCTCCCTGAAACCCTCGCCATCATCTAACGTGTTGCTTCCTTGTCAGAATCGCTCCAGGAAATCCAGGCCACGCTGACGGAGATGGAGTCCTGCATGAGCCTGCTTTTACCCGACTTTGACATCGCCGACATGCAGACGAGCAGCAGCAGCCCTCCAACGTCCAAACCAGCGGGGGAGGAGGAGCCCGGCTGCAGCAAAGAGCTGGAGGATGGAGGAGTGATGGAGGAGGAGGAGGAGGAGGAGGAGGAGAGTAGTGAAGAAGAGGAGGCAGAGTCTCACCGTGAAGATTCGTTCATACGGACCTCTGGGCTCATCTCTCACTCCTACAGTCTGGACCTGAACCTCAGTCCTGGTGGGTGCAGCTCTCACACACTGCACTGGCGTCTCCCAGCCTGCTGTCAGAAAACACATGCATGAACACGGCCAACATGAGTGACCATTAAAAATGAAAAAGTCCATGATGTCCCTGGTGAGACACGGACCATGTGACATGACACACTCTCTCCTTTCATTGTTTGTTTTTGTCTCTTCACTAACAATGGAAAATATGACCCCAGATAATGATTTTCTTTGTATTTTAGGGGTTGTAGAAATCCATGTTTCTGTGTTGGTACAGGCTGAGTAGAGCTGCTGCACAGCCTGATGGGAAAATAATGACGTCCTGTAAACATCTCTTTAACTGGTGATTAATGTCTGCAGTGAGTTGACTAGAAATGAAAAACTCCATTCTTTCCGGTTCCTCGTCTGTGTTGCAGGTCTTCACGTTAAGGAGACGGAGGATAACGAGGCAGTGGTTTCCACGGTGATAGACCTCCATCGGCTGATCGTAAACAAACACCTACCGGCTGTGCAGAGCTGGGTCCGGGTCAGTACCAACACACTCAAGGCTGTGGAGAGGAAAGCCTGGGATCGGGTTCACCGGATCCTGACCGGGTTCCTGTCCGTCTGTGTGCAGGTCTTCACCAAGTCCGGCGCCGAGGAGCAGCTGCTGAGGAGAGCTCTGGATCTGAAGAAGACTCTGGAAGCCGCCCTGCAGAAACACCAGGAGCTTCACATCGACTACAAGAGCCGAGTGCGCAGAGTGGTGAGTGACAGCAGTGAGCTGGTTCACCTCGTCATTCACCAACAGGTGGCGACGGTGGGAAGACGGCGCCCTCCTGTATTTATACAGGATTTCCTAGTATAGCATTTGGCCAGCAGGTGGCAGTATCCTACCACAGATCAGCAGCATCACTCCAGATGGTCCAGATGTGGACTGTGAATTGTACTTTCATCCAGGGGTGCCGTAGTTTTCATTTTTGCACCATCTAGTGTCCATTTAAAGAACTGCAGGTGCAGATGTTTGTCACCACCGTGCAAAGATTTAAAAATCAGTTGATGAATTTTCATCATCAGAATAATCATGAAAAATAGAGCCTGGTTTAAAAGAATACATTTGTTTATGAGGTGGAGACTTTATGATTTATGATCTCTTCCCGTCGTCCACTTCCTGACATCCTCTTCCTGTCGTCCTCTTCCTTTTGTCCTCTTCCCGTCGTCCACTTCCTGACATCCTCTTCCTGTCGTCCTCTTCCTGACGTCCTCTTCCTTTCGTCTTCTTCCTGTCGTCCTCTTCCTTTTGTCCACTTCCTGATGTCCTCTTCCCGTCGTCCACTTCCTGACATCCTCTTCCTGACGTCCTCTTCCTGTCGTCCTCTTCCTGACGTCCTCATCCTGTCGTCCTCTTCCTGTCGTCCTCATCCTGTCGTCCTCTTCCTTTTGTCCTCTTCCCGTCGTCCACTTCCTGACATCCTCTTCCTGTCGTCCTCTTCCTGACGTCCTCTTCCTTTCGTCTTCTTCCTGTCGTCCTCTTCCTTTTGTCCACTTCCTGATGTCCTCTTCCTGTCGTCCTCTTCCTTTTGTCCACTTCCTGATGTCCTCTTCCTGTCGTCCTTTTCCTTTTGTCCACTTCCTGACGTCCTCTTCCTGTCGTCCTCTTCCTGTCGTCCTCTTCCTGTCATCCTCCTCTTGTCGTCCTCTTCCTGTTGTCTTCTTCCTGTCGTCCTCTTCCTGTCGTCCTCATCCTGTCGTCCTCTTCCTGTCGTCCTCTTCCTGACGTCCTCTTCCTGTCGTCTTCTTCCTGTCGTCCTCTTCCTTTTGTCCACTTCCTGATGTCCTCTTCCTGTCGTCCTCTTCCTTTTGTCCATTTCCTGACGTCCTCTTCCTGTCGTCCTCTTCCTGTCATCCTCTTCCTGTCCTCCTCCTCTTGTCGTCCTCTTCCTGACGTCCTCTTCCTGTCGTCTTCTTCCTGTCGTCCTCTTCCTTTTGTCCATTTCCTGACGTCCTCTTCCTGACGTCCTCTTCCTGTCGTCCTCTTCCTGTCCTCCTCTTGTCGTCCTCTTCCTTTTGTCCACTTCCTGTCGTCCTCTTCCTGTCGTCCTCTTCCTGTCGTCCTCTTCCTGTCGTCCTCTTCCTGACGTCCTCTTCCTGTCGTCCTCTTCCTGACGTCCTCTTCCTGTCGTCCTCTTCCTGTAGTCCTCTCTGAGTGTCTGTCTCAGCGAGACCCAGAGGGAAGTGTGATGGAGAGAGAGGGACAGAGGATGGAAATATTAATAGTGAAGACATTTGGGGAGGTGAGATAGCGAGGTCCCGTTGGGATGCATGAGGCATCAGAGACGGGGGAGGAGGAAGCGGGGAGCCAGGGGGCGATGTAGCCATTGGTTCCCTTCAGCAGCACTAATGGCAGCTGATAGGTCCACCTGGCCGTCTGGAGCTCAGCGCGTCCTCCTGACGGGGGTACCAACCAGCCAGGACGGAAGCCTTCCCCTCACACGTCATCGTTGATTGGAGGGCTTTAATTGGTGTGAGCGTGTAACGAGCTGCTGCAGGTGAGCAGCTCTTAAAGGGCCGGCGAAGGCAAACGGCTTTCCTGCGTCTGGGAGAAAAAAAGGCCTAAAAGTTCCAGCGTGTGAATCCATCTTTAGCTGAACAGAGCGGCGGAGTGACAGTGACAGAGCGCCGGCCGTCTCGCTCTGCCTGGTTATCACTGTCAGAGACCAGTCTGCTGCACCAGCAGGCCCAGCGCCGCGATAACCACACAACTTACAGCCCCTTTATCATAATTAGCTTTTCCTTTTTAGCCTTAAAGGCCTTCCATTATGGGTCCTTCTCTATCGGCCCGCTGACACACCACACGATTGCTTTCTCTCTCCGCGGGCCTCAATGAGGCTCCCAGAACGGGAGACGGGAGGAGAGGAGGTGTTATGGAGGCAGATAGAGAGGAGGCGGGAGAGGAAGAAGCATCTGCATCCACTCACACGTCCTTCAAAACAGACGTCTTCCTGGTTTCTCATGTCGGACTGCTGAGTGTTTGCTGTGAGCAGAATTTCATAAAGCCAACATAGAAGTGAACAAGTTCCTGATGGTCTCAGTTCCAGACCTCTGTAGGGGGGTCCAGACCGGGGTGCAGACCTCTGTAGGGGGTCCAGACCTCTGTAGGGGGGTCCAGACCGGGGTGCAGGCCTCTGTAGGGGGTCCAGACCTCTGTAGGGGGGTCCAGACCGGGGTGCAGACCTCTGTAGGGGGTCCAGACCTCTGTAGGGGGGTCCAGACCGGGGCGCAGACCTCTGTAGGGGGTCCAAGGGGCTCCCCCAAGTAAATGTGTTAATCATTGAAAATAGGAAGTTTACTTAAGCATAGTTTACTTTACAGTTGGTCTAGATAGTAGCCCACATTAGTCCAGAGACCAGACCAGACTATGTGGAGGAACCAGAGACTGTCTGTGGTCCCCCAGAGGTCTAGATAGTAGCCCACATTAGTCCAGAGACCAGACCAGACTATGTGGAGGAACCAGAGACTGTCTGTGGTCCCCCAGAGGTCTAGATAGTAGCCCACATTAGTCCAGAGACCAGACCAGACTATGTGGAGGAACCAGAGACTATCTGTGGTCCCCCAGAGGTCTAGATAGTAGCCCACATTAGTCCAGAGACCAGACCAGACTATGTGGAGGAACCAGAGACTGTCTCTGATCCCCCAGAGGTCTAGATAGTAGCCCACATTAGTCCAAAGACCAGACCAGACTATGTGGAGGAACCAGAGACTGTTTGTGGTCCCCCAGAGGTCTAGATAGTAGCCCACATTAGTCCAGAGACCAGACCAGACTATGTGGAGGAACCAGAGACTGTTTGTGGTCCCCCAGAGGTCTAGATAGTAGCCCACATGAGTCCAGAGACCAGACCAGACTATGTGGAGGAACCAGAGACTGTTTGTGGTCCCCCAGAGGTCTAGGTAGTAGCCCACATGAGTCCAGAGACCAGACCAGCCTTCTTGTCCTGAAGCAGCTCTCTTCCAGAGGACTGACTGCGTCTGAAGGCAGGCTTCAGTATGAGCTACGACCAGGAGAATCCCATATACATCCATTGAGCGCCGCGAGCTGAAAACACAAAACATGGAGCCGGGAAGGATAAGACACGCAGACTTATTTGAACATATCTGTTTTTTAGAGTGTATTCAGTCACTCCGGGCTCCATTCATACAGGCCCAGGCCTTGTTTACTGCTGATAACCCATCTTATCACAGCACAATGGATGTGGCCGCCTGTTTCTCACTGGAGATAAACAAAGAAAGACTATCCCTCTATTGCTCTCCTCCTACGCTGCCTCCTTTTCATTTGCACATTCATTTCCTGGATGTGTCTCATCGTACACCAGTGATACGTTCCTCTGCTGCTCCGCGGGCCTCCGGTCCTCATCCATCCTCATTATGCATTATGTTCACCCGCCGCTGCTTTACTGCACCTTCAGTGTTCTTTCATTACCGGAGTACGTACAGGAAGTGAGGACGTGGTCGTGAATTAAACCTACAGAGGGACTTGGAAAGGAGTAAAGAATTTAAGAAAAAAAGAGCTTTAAAAACCAAGTCTGTATGTGTGCTAGCCCAGCTAAGAGGAATGCTTAAGAAGGGTACATGCTGTGTGTTGTATGTGTGTGTTATATGTGTGTGTTATATGTGTGTGTTATATGTGTGTTATATGTGTGTTATATGTGTGTGTTATATGTGTGTGTTATATGTGTGTGTTATATGTGTGTGTTGTGTGTGTGTTATATGTGTGTTATATGTGTGTGTTATATGTGTGTGTTAT
>CM056823.1:970000-975000 GCA_029853015.1 Chelidonichthys spinosus
TGTGTTATATGTGTGTGTTGTATGTGTGGGTTATATGTGTGTGTTATATGTGTGTGTTGTATGTGTGTTATATGTGTGTGTTATATGTGTGTTGTATGTGTGTGTTATATGTGTGTTATATGGAAGTCTGAATGGAACATGCAGAGTCCTCGTCCTTATTGTTTTCCAGGTTCACACATGAAGCTGGACTCCACCAGCACTTTGTTCTTGAGGTCATGTCATGGTGTTGTCGTCCACTAGAACATGTGCTCTGCACAGAGAGGTGTGTTGCACATTCTCTCGGGCTGAGGAGTGTTGTGAGGCGTTCAGGGGACGCTGAACAACCCAGGATGTGTCGGGTTCGTAGTTGTGGTTTTAGAAATGACTCCCTGTAGTCGATCTAGTGTCCCTGGTGTTGCTGGTGTCTGTTTGTGTCTGGCTGGGTACTCCTGAGACCCCTGGACCAGTCTCAGGACCAAACTGCACCCCCCTCCCCCCCGGGGGTCTTTGAAAGGCCCTGCACCTTCTCTGGACATCCCAGCTGTCCTCCCACAGCGTCAGGCGTCCTGGGTGAAATGAAGAGCAGCAGTGTGTAATTCCACGGCGGCAGCAGGCCGAGTGTATGATAATGACTGTTTTGATCACGGATTGAGACGGACCGGGAGGGGGAACCGAAGTGGACAGCTGAGAATAAGCCGGTTGACAGGGGAAGGTTTGGGAAGCTCTGGGCTGGCTAATAGACCTGCCAGCCTAGGTTAGTGGAATAAAGATGTCACCCTATACATCATATAAGCTGACTGCTCCCCGGAGACAAAGGCTGCGTCTATGTGTGTGTGTTGGGGGGGGCAGCGAGAGTGGGAAGCTTTTTTCTCATTAGCGTGGGATCCCGTGGGATCCTCTCTGGGTAGTGATGAACCGGAGTGCAAGGTGGTAATAGAGATGTGGGTTGTTGTGGCAAATCACAGCCGTGAGGAGGTCAGACTGCTCTGGAAGCCGGGGCCTAATTAGTAGTTTGTAAATTTGTTGAAATCAATCAGTGACAGAAAACTTCTTTCAGCAGGACTGTAGGAAATAACATGGGGCCGATTTATACGTCAGGCAATGTAATCAAGTCACTCGGATACAAGTGGGATCCATATATAACCTGCATTTAACAGGAGTGGTTATTATTACAATGTTCTGATGATGTGCCGATTCTATACAGTTTGTATTCCATAACTTATTTTAAAGGTTTCCCTTACAACGTCTCTGGTCCATTTCACAAAGTCAGATATTAACTGTCCCCAAATTTAAAGAGAGAAGTTGGACCATTTTCTCATAGACTTCTATACAACCAGAGAGGAGTCGCCCCCTGGTGGCCAGCAGAGAGAAGTAGGACCATTTTCTCATAGACTTCTATACAAGCAGAGAGGAGTCGCCCCCTGGTGGCCAGCAGGGAGGATGACAGTATAAAGGCTTCACTACCAGAACCAGGTTAATACCCTGGAGTACGTCCAGGAGACTCCACACAGCTTCCTAATCTACTTCAGCTTTTGAGATCCAGTAAGCCCCCCCCCCCCTCTCTCCCCTCGCCCCCTTTGCCCTTTAAAGTCATCTAAGTCCTGGATTGACCTTTGACCCCCCCACCAACACTGGCAGGTTCTGACTAGGAGGTCCTGCAGCTCACATTATCACTTTGCATATTTTTTGTATAGAAACCGTGTCTTCTTCTTGTGTGTGTGTGTGTGTATATGCTGTGTGTGTGTTGTGTGTGTGTGTTGTGTGTGTGTGTGTGTGTGTGTGTGTGTGTGTGTGTGTGATTCATGTGTGATATTCTCAGGGAGAGTGTGTTTATGAATGCATGTGTGTGTAGTGTGTTCATTAAGCTAACCGTTGCTCTCTCTTAAGGGAAATGTCTGCTGATAATGACGGCATTAGAGGCTCGCCGCCTTCCCACCAGCCTTTCTATTTCAATCTTTAATGTAGAATGCAATCATCTAGTGTGTGGTGTGTGTGTGTGTGTGTGTGTGTGTGTGTGGTGTGTGTGTGCGTGTGCCAGGTCAGCAGCTATATTAACTTGTCAGGGGAGACAATGGAGACATCTCCTCAGGCTTTCTCACCTCCTTGTGTTCTCCTCCTCTCCTTCCTCCCTTCACTTCCTCCTCCTCTCCCTCAGTGTGTGTGTGTGTGTGTGTGTGTGTGTGTGTGTGCGTGCCGTACACCTGACTTATGGCTGCGCAGTAATAATTTGCCAGACCTTGGCAGGCTGAGTGTACATTAGCATATAAATAGCAGATGCACTGAGTGCCCATCACAGTCGACTACATTTAATTTTTGGTTTATAAGATTGAATGGGTTTTTAAACGCAGTGCCATCAAACTTGCCAAGAGACAAATGAAGTCAGAGGAGCAGTTGTCCGAGGCGGCGCCCTCACATCATTTTATAAAAGATAAGAGTCTTATTTAAGGGGGGGGGGTCTAGAAGCTGAATAAGCCAGACACCTGTGGAAGCAGCGACACCCTCCGGTTCAGACCGTCCATCCGTCTACATGTGTGAGCACGCCTCGCAGAACCGTGCACACTCATAAAAGCCTGTACGGTGCTGGAAATCCTTGAAAACACTTGAATGTTAGTGTGGTGTTTGGGAAAATAGTTTTGAAAAGTGCTTGGATGTAGACTAAAGGTCTATAAATGTGTGTTGTATGTGATGACATCTATGATAGAACAGAGGAAAGAAGATCTCCATATCTGAGGGACTGAAAACAGCATTTCCTGACATTTCTTTATGAAAAATGACTTTTGATGATGAACAGATGATGAAAATAGTTGGTGATTATATTTCTGTGGATCTGTTAGTGGAATTAGTTTTCCTTTCATTTGTGGTCCTTCTGTAAAAAGCTGTCTCCAAACATCATGTTGGTTGTTTAGAGGACAAGAACATCTCATTTAATGTGATGAACAAGTGACAGAATAAGTAGACTGAATACTGACCATTGGATTGGTTACAAAGATGGAGTTTACCACAGCTGGAAGGGGCTGGAAAAGCATGGAGATGCACCTGGAAATGCTTGGAAAGTGCTTGAGTGTGACCTTGGAGAAGGTGGAGGAGCCCGGCTGTTAACGAGTGTTTTAATATGAGGAGGTTTCTGTTTTAGGGGTTGAAGGTCTCTAAATGTAACACTCTTCTGCTGACGGAGGCGTTTTCTCCTCATATTTATTTGCATGTTCTCGTCCTGAAACTCTTTTCCATGAGGGTTGAAGTTTTCCACACATCTTATATCTTCAGTCTTTGTCTTAAAATGTGATTAAAACGTGAGCAAAGAAGAAGAAGAAGACTTAAACTGGGCTGAGCCTCAAGTCAAACCCTGTGATGTACATCCATGGGATCCTTCAGAGGAAGACCTGTATGAACGGGGTCCTGGTCCCGGTGAGGCATGGTCCTGCCTTCCTCTAACTACAGACCTCTTCTTCTTCACTTGTTGTTTTCTTCCTTTATTTCCCCCTGAGTTAACATTGCCATTACAGTAACACATAGCCCGGCGTTCCTTAAACAACTTTATTTTATTTATTCTGCTCTCTTCCACGGCTGTTTTTATTCCCCTGCGAGGTTTTTAATGTTTAAAAGTTAGCGGTATTTGTTTTGTCCTTTTTTCCTATTACAGTGACACATGGCCCGGCTCTGCTCAGACCATCGCTTCTAATTTGTCTGCAGGATCTGCAGCTTCAGTTAAAGAAGGGCTTTATCTCCCGTGGGGGGGGCTGTGTGATTTTCTCCTCACGCGAGTCCCACAGAATAAACCAAAGCTCTGTTTAAATGCAAAGCAGCCCCCAGTGCAGCCATGTGGGGGAATGGAGGCCATATTTTACCGCCGCTCCCCGTCAGCAAAATGTTTCTGGGGGGGGGGGCTAATTCCAGCGTGAGACTTACAGCTCTGCCAGCCGGCCGACAGCACTCGATGCTATCAGGATTAAATGAAGGTGAATTAGAGACAAAGAGGCAGAAAGAGGGGGAAAGGGATGATGTTAGGGCAGGCTTTTCCTCCAGCTGGGTGATCACTTCTTAGTTTCAGGTCATTGATCAGAGCCGAATAAACCGGCCGGGATTAAAGTAGACAAGCACAAAACCCATAGAGACTGTATCCGTGTGTGTGTGTGTGTGTGTGTGTGTGTGTGTGTGTGTGTGTGAGAGAGGATGAAGGAGTGCAGCAGTGGAGTGGAGTAATGGAGAAAGTTTGCTTTGGTGTTTAAAGGCGTTCTCGCAGCCTTCTTCTTCTTTGGGGAATAAATCAAATGGAGTCCGTTCTTCAGCTCCGCCCCCTGCTGTCCCACATCCGTCCTCCGATCCAACGGATCATTGGAGAAATAACGGCAAACACCCGGGGTTGTCTGGTATCGGCTACGACAACGCGTGAAAGCTAACATCTTAGCCCAACCCGCCCCGATCAATAAACACCCATAAGATGACAACATGGCCTCATAAAAGTAAAACCAACAACTATAATCCTGATAGACCTCTCTCTATTTCCCTAAAGCCGTCGTAGATATCGGCGTGTTTCAGTGTGGTTTTTAAAAGTTTGGATCATTTTAACATGAACATCGTGACATGAACGGTCCGTGTGGTCGGACCGCCCAGCGCGTCTCAGCCCTTTAATTAACGCTAATTAGGCTTTAATTGCTGCGGTGCTCGTTAGCGACATGGAGAGGGTTGTAATATGAGGCTTTTAATTGGCCTCTGTGTGCTGGAAGAGGTAAGAGGTGTGTTCAGGGTTGTGACATGGTTAACTGACGCTGTGTGTGTGTGTGTGTGTGTGTGTGTGTGTGTGTGTGTGTGTGTGTGTGTGATATTCATTTAAGAAGTCATCATTTGTAAACTAATTCAAACATTCTAATGGGCTTTATCAGCAGGAACACAGCAGCCTTTATATCGCTCACACACACACACACACTCGCACACACACACACACGCACACACACACACACACTGTTACACACACTCACACACACTCACACACACACACACACACACTGTTACACACTAATGAA
>CM056823.1:987500-1000000 GCA_029853015.1 Chelidonichthys spinosus
AGTTTCAAGTCTTCTTCAATCCAGCATGATTAAGTAGACCTTTATTCGTGTACATCAACAGTGTGACATCACCGTGACCAATTCTGGTATCCAGTCTGTGATGTCAACATTATGAAAATAATCTTTAAAAGCTTGTTTAAACACTACAGGACAGATGGACATTAATATTATGAGTTCTGCTTCTTCTGAACTAAATCTGATAGATTACCACCAGGTACCAGAAAATTACAATTTAATTGACTTTGCTCTCATTTATGAAATTGTTTAGTCTAAGTTGTTTAGATTTTCCTTCATATCAAGTTTCTTTATATGTAACTCAACTGAATATTTACTCGTGTTTTTGTTAAATGTGTCTTTTATATGAGTGTTGTGTTTTGACATGAGTTATAAATGGGCATGATGAAGCTTAAAAATATTTGTACGATTAAACTATTAATCACTTTGTTATCATGAGTTTTTTAATTCAGGGTTTATTCAGCACACTCCAGCACCAGATCCACCCGTCGCTCCTCCACAGTCCAAATATGGTCACTTCCTTACCCGGTTGCTCCTCTATTAAACAGATTATGGTAATGAGGTTGAACTGTGATCTCTCTTTGATCGTCGTGTTTTTAAGAGAGTCCGTGGTCGACCGTTGTTCTTTGAAAGCAGAGCGGAGCCGCCGCCATCGGCCACGCATGAGGCCGGTAATTGAATCTGGGAGATGACAGCTGGCTGTCGGCTCGGGTCATAACAAGTAATTGCCAGTCGATGGTAAAACCACGGATTACGTGGCTGCATGTGTGTGTTGGATCGCTGTGTTATGTCCACTGATGTAAAAGCACACAGGTTTTGTGGAGATAACACACTGGGATTCTCCGTCAGATATGACCAGGACCTCGTCCCCCTTTAGAAACCGGGCGGGTACAACTGGGCCACATGACTCAGACATCATGTGTCCTGTTTCAAATCAAATGCACCACTATTCTTCGTAAATATCGTCATGTTATTCATTAGTAATTGATTTATTTTGGAAATAACCGGAAGTGTGTTCATTTCTCACCAGGCTAGCCTAAAATAACACTGAAAATTTAAAAACAGACATGATTTTGACAAACTTCGGAATCTAAAAAGTAGTATAACATGTCAAGAAAATGAACAGAAAACTCACAAAACCCTCACTTTTTTGTGACTTTTTTCGACATACTATTCTATTTTAATCTATGACTTTTTTTTGTGAATTGGATGTCAAAAAATGTCATAAATCAGTTTAATACGTCAAAAAAGTAAAATAAAAAAAAAGTATAGTATTTCGAAAAAAGTAAAAAAAAGTAAGAAGTCATAGTTAAGTATGTCGAAAAAACTAAAAAAAAAATAGTATAGTATGTTGGAAAAAGTTAAAAAAATTCACAGTATATCGAAAAAAGTCTAGTCTAGGTCGTAAAAAGTCATAGTTTAGTAGGTCGTAAAAACTCACA
Source organism: Chelidonichthys spinosus (assembly GCA_029853015.1). Lineage (NCBI taxonomy): Eukaryota > Metazoa > Chordata > Actinopteri > Perciformes > Triglidae > Chelidonichthys > Chelidonichthys spinosus. Next base: position 988,958 of record CM056823.1, read on the forward strand.
ATAAAAAGTCATAGTTTAGTAGGTCGTAAAAAGTCATGATAAAAAGTCATAGTTTTCTAGGTCGTAAAAAGTCACGATAAAAAGTCAGTTTACTAGGTCATAAAAAGTCACGATAAAAAGTCATAGTTTAGTAGGTAATAAAAAGTCACGATAAAAAGTCATAGTTAAGTAGGTCATAAAAAGTCACGAAAAAAAGTCATAGTTTAGTAGGTCGTTAAAAGTCACGATAAAAAGTCATAGTTTAGTAGGTCGTAAAAAGTCACGATAAAAAGTCATAGTTTAGTAGGTCGTAAAAAGTCAGTTTAGTAGGTCGTAAAAAGTCACGATAAAAAGTCATAGTTTAGTAGGTCGTAAAAAGTCACGATAAAAAGTCATAGTTTAGTAGGTCGTAAAAAGTCACGATAAAAAGTCATAGTTTAGTAGGTCGTAAAAAGTCACGATAAAAAGTCATAGTTTAGTAGGTAATAAAAAGTCTCGATAAAAAGTCATAGTTTAGTAGGTCGTAAAAAGTCACGATAAAAAGTCATAGTTTTCTAGGTCGTAAAAAGTCACGATAAAAAGTCATAGTTTAGTAGGTAATAAAAAGTCACGATAAAAAGTCATAGTTAAGTAGGTCATAAAAAGTCACGAAAAAAAGTCATAGTTTAGTAGGTCGTAAAAAGTCACGATAAAAAGTCATAGTTTAGTAGGTCATAAAAAGTCACGATAAAAAGTCATAGTTTAGTAGGTCGTAAAAAGTCACGATAAAAAGTCATAGTTTAGTAGGTCGTAAAAAGTCACGATAAAAAGTCATAGTTTAGTAGGTCGTAAAAAGTCATAGTTTAGTAGGTCATAAAAAGTCACGATAAAAAGTCATGGTTTACTAGGTCGTAAAAAGTCACGATAAAAAGTCATAGTTTAGTAGGTCGTAAAAAGTCACGATAAAAAGTCATAGTTTAGTAGGTCGTAAAAAGTCACGATAAAAAGTCATAGTTTAGTAGGTCGTAAAAAGTCACGATAAAAAGTCATAGTTTAGTAGGTCGTAAAAAGTCACGATAAAAAGTCATAGTTTAGTAGGTCGTAAAAAGTCACGATAAAAAGTCATAGTTTAGTAGGTCGTAAAAAGTCACGATAAAAAGTCATAGTTTAGTAGGTCGGAAAAAGTCACGCTAAAAAGTCATAGTTTAGTAGGTCATAAAAAGTCACGATAAAAAGTCATAGTTTAGTAGGTCATAAAAAGTCACAATAAAAAGTCATAGTTTTCTAGGTCGTAAAAACTCACAATAAAAAGTCATAGTTTAGTAGGTCGTAAAAAGTCATGATAAAAAGTCATAGTTTTCTAGGTCGTAAAAAGTCACGATAAAAAGTCAGTTTACTAGGTCATAAAAAGTCACGATAAAAAGTCATAGTTTAGTAGGTAATAAAAAGTCACGATAAAAAGTCATAGTTAAGTAGGTCATAAAAAGTCACGAAAAAAAGTCATAGTTTAGTAGGTCGTTAAAAGTCACGATAAAAAGTCATAGTTTAGTAGGTCGTAAAAAGTCACGATAAAAAGTCATAGTTTAGTAGGTCGCAAAAAGTCAGTTTAGTAGGTCGTAAAAAGTCACGATAAAAAGTCATGGTTTACTAGGTCGTAAAAAGTCACGATAAAAAGTCATAGTTTAGTAGGTCGTAAAAAGTCACGATAAAAAGTCATAGTTTAGTAGGTCGTAAAAAGTCACGATAAAAAGTCATAGTTTAGTAGGTCGTAAAAAGTCATAGTTTAGTAGGTCGTAAAAAGTCACGATAAAAAGTCATAGTTTTCTAGGTCGTATAAAAGTCACGATAAAAAGTCATAGTTTAGTAGGTCGTAAAAAGTCACAATAAAAAGTCATACTTTTCTAGGTCGTAAAAAGTCACGATAAAAAGTCATAGTTTAGTAGGTCGTAAAAAGTCGTGATAAAAAGTCATAGTTTAGTAGGTCATAAAAAGTCACGATAAAAAGTCATAGTTTAGTAGGTCGTAAAAAGTCACGATAAAAAGTCATAGTTTAGTAGGTCGTAAAAAGTCACGATAAAAAGTCATAGTTTAGTAGGTCGTAAAAAGTCATAGTTTAGTAGGTCATAAAAAGTCACGATAAAAAGTCATGGTTTACTAGGTCGTAAAAAGTCACGATAAAAAGTCATAGTTTAGTAGGTCGTAAAAAGTCACGATAAAAAGTCATAGTTTAGTAGGTCGTAAAAAGTCACGATAAAAAGTCATAGTTTAGTAGGTCGTAAAAAGTCACGATAAAAAGTCATAGTTTAGTAGGTCGTAAAAAGTCACGATAAAAAGTCATAGTTTAGTAGGTCGTAAAAAGTCACGATAAAAAGTCATAGTTTAGTAGGTCGTAAAAAGTCACGATAAAAAGTCATAGTTTAGTAGGTCGGAAAAAGTCACGCTAAAAAGTCATAGTTTAGTAGGTCATAAAAAGTCACGATAAAAAGTCATAGTTTAGTAGGTCGTAAAAAGTCACGATAAAAAGTCATAGTTTAGTAGGTCGTAAAAAGTCACGATAAAAAGTCATAGTTTTCTAGGTCGTAAAAAGTCACGATAAAAAGTCATAGTTTAGTAGGTCGTTAAAAGTCACGATAAAAAGTCATAGTTCAGTAGGTCGTAAAAAGTCACGATAAAAAGTCATAGTTTAGTAGGTCGTAAAAAGTCACGATAAAAAGTCATAGTTTAGTAGGTCGTAAAAAGTCATAGTTTAGTAGGTCGTAAAAAGTCACGATAAAAAGTCATAGTTTTCTAGGTCGTAAAAAGTCACGATAAAAAGTCATAGTTTAGTAGGTCGTAAAAAGTCACGATAAAAAGTCATAGTTTTCTAGGTTGTAAAAAGTCACGATAAAAAGTCATAGTTTAGTAGGTCGTAAAAAGTCACGATAAAAAGTCATAGTTTAGTAGGTCGTAAAAAGTCACGATAAAAAGTCATAGTTTAGTAGGTCGTAAAAAGTCACGATAAAAAGTCATAGTTTAGTAGGTCGTAAAAAGTCATAGTTTAGTAGGTCATAAAAAGTCACGATAAAAAGTCATGGTTTACTAGGTCGTAAAAAGTCACGATAAAAAGTCATAGTTTAGTAGGTCGTAAAAAGTTACGATAAAAAGTCATAGTTTAGTAGGTCGTAAAAAGTCACAATAAAAAGTCATAGTTTAGTCATGTCAATATAGTATGTCACAAAAGGTCATGGGGCGGCCGGTGGCGCGGTGGTTAATGCCTTATGTACAGGGGCTCTCGACGTGGTGGTCCCGGGTTCGACTCCCGCCCGGGTCATCTCTCTCTCTCCCTGTTTAAGTAATGCTTGAATGGCGCTCTAGCCAAAAATAAAAATAAATAAAAAAAGTCATAGTATAGTATGTTAAAAAAAATTAAAAGTATTGTATGTCAAAAAATGTCACGGAAAAATAAATAAGTGACAATATAACATGTTGACAAAAGTCATGGAGAAAATACCATTTTGTATTTTGAATAAAGTTAAGAAAAAAAGTCATAGTTCAGTAGTTTTTGGCTGCAACGTTTCTAAAATCAATAAAGTGATTTTCAACATATTTCACAATATTCAACAGCTTTAGACTTCCTCTGTAGCCAAGGTTCAACAACGAGGACTCACACACACACACTCTCTCTCACACACACTGACACACACTCTCACACACTGAGACACACACACTGAGACACACTCACACACACACACACACTCTCACACACACACACACTGAGACACTCTCTCTCACACACACACACACACACACACACACACACTGAGACACACACACTGACACACTGAGACACACACACACTGAGACACACACTCACACACACACACACACACACACACACACACACACACTGAGACACTCTCTCTCACACACACACACACACACACACACACTGAGACACACACTCACACACACACAAACTGTGGAACAATTATTTTTGTATTTTAAGTGTCTTTCCATTGACTTTAAATTGTTTAAAAACACATTTGAGGTGAATTAAGTGAACTTTTAAACATTGACATTAATATATGACTATATTCTTGTTGTAGTAATAGTATGCTGAATATTCATTCCAATTTTCTTATTCTTTTGAATTATGCTCCCAGCACATTGTTACGGTATTAATCTGAGTATATATATTTTAAAAATAGAGCCGACATGAATACATCTTAGTAACTTTCACTTTAAGTCTTTTTTTCTTTTCATATTTATAGTGTTCTCCAGTAGATGTATTTTAAAGTGTGTTATTATGTTCTTAGAATGAGTTGACTTTGTAGCGAGTTTAATTGTCATTATTTTAATATCAAAGGACGATATCATGTTGAGGATTCAGTACATCCAATGATTTTATGGAAACCGTCAACAAATTCAATAAATAACAGAAATGAAAAACATTCACAGCTGAGTTACACAGTACTGACGATAGATCAAGCCATTCCTTAAGTCGTAAATAAACATTCAATATTCATACCTTATTTTTCTTTTTAAACAAAGGTTTGGGTCTATTACGTAGTTTTAAAACAGCATTCGGAGTAGGAAGCTAGAACATAGATTTATGTACAGTTCTGGAAGATATTCACATTCTATCAAAATAATCCATTGAACTTAAAGCCTTGAAGTGTTGGATAGTAAAAAGGAGAGCAGCGCGCTGACTGTCTGTCTGCTGACTGTCTGTCTGCTGACTGTCTGTCTGCTGAAGCGTCTGTCTGCTCAGTGTTTGGGACCAGCACCCGGCTCCGGTCTACAGGTGGGTGCTGTAGAAGGCGGGCGCAGCATAGCCCTGCGTCCCCAGCATGAAGGGCGACAGGACGTGGCTGGCGGTGAGGAAGGGCAGCTGGACCAGGCTGCCGGCGGGGGGGTGGTGGTGGCCTGCGTAGCCGCGTGCATGGCCAGGTGCCCACTGATGGGCGGGGACGGACTGAGGGGGCTGAGGCCGCCCAGACCTCCCCCCGGGCCTCCTCCGCCCCCTGCTGCACCGGTGGGGGCGGAGGTGTCGGCCCCCGGGTTCTGTTTCTTCCACTTGGTCCGCCGGTTCTGGAACCAGATCTTGACCTGGGTCTCAGTGAGGGAGAGCGACAGGGCCAGGTTGAGCCGCTCGCACACTGACAGGTAGCGCGTGGACTTGAACTTGTTCTCCAGCGCCACCAGCTGCTCGTAGGTGAAGGCAGTCCGGGCCCTCCGGGGCTTCCCTGACTTGGAGTCCGAGCCGGAGCGCTTCCTCTTGGGTTTGCTCTGCGCCCCCTGGCCCCCGTTGGTCTGACTGTCGCCGTTCTGGTCCGCGGGGCCTCCTGCGGGGCTCTTGGAGTCTCTGCTGGAGTCCTGGTGGCTGTGCTGGCCCAGATCTCGGTCTCCGTTGCCAGGCAGAGCCGAGCTGCTCTCCTCGCTGCTGTAGGGCCCGTCGGGGGCCTCTGAATCCGGGGTCCCGGGTCTGTGGTAGTCGTCCTCGTCTTGGCTCCGGTACACAAAGCCGTCCTCTGGAAAACACACACAGACAGGTTAACATCCAGTACGTATGAGTCTGTAAAACATCCAGTACGTACGAGTCTGTAAAACATCCGATACGTACGAGTCTGTAAAACATCCGGTACGTACGAGTCTGTAAAACATCTGGTACGTACGAGTCTGTACAAGTCTGTAAAACATCCGGTACGTACGAGTCTGTAAAACATCCGGTACGTACGAGTCTGTACAAGTCTGTAAAACATCCGATACGTACGAGTCTGTAAAACATTCGGTACGTACAAGTCTGTACAAGTCTGTAAAACATCCGATACATACGAGTCTGTAAAACATCCGGTACGTACAAGTCTGTACAAGTCTGTAAAACATCCGATACGTACGAGTCTGTAAAACATCCGGTACGTACGAGTCTGTAAAACATCCGGTACGTACGAGTCTGTAAAACATCCGGTACGTACGAGTCTGTAAAACATCCGGTACGTACGAGTCTGTACAAGTCTGTAAAACATCCGATACGTACGAGTCTGTAAAACATCCGGTACGTACAAGTCTGTACAAGTCTGTAAAACATCCGGTACGTACAAGTCTGTACAAGTCTGTAAAACATCCGGTACGTACGAGTCTGTAAAACATCCGGTACGTACGAGTCTGTAAAACATCCGGTACGTACAAGTCTGTAAAACATCCGGTACGTACAAGTCTGTAAAACATCCGGTACGTACGAGTCTGTACAAGTCTGTAAAACATCCGATACGTACGAGTCTGTAAAACATCCGGTACGTACGAGTCTGTAAAACATCCGGTACGTACGAGTCTGTAAAACATCCGGTACGTACGAGTCTGTACAAGTCTGTAAAACATCCGATACGTACGAGTCTGTAAAACATCCGGTACATACGAGTCTGTAAAACATCCGGTAAGTACAAGTCTGTACAAGTCTGTAAAACATCCGGTAAGTACAAGTCTGTAAAACATCGGATACGTACGAGTCTGTTAAACATCCGGTACATACGAGTCTGTAAAACATCGGATACGTACGAGTCTGTAAAACATCCGGTACGTACGAGTCTTTAAAACATCGGATACGTACGAGTCTGTAAAACATCCGGTACGTACGAGTCTGTAAAACATCCGGTAAGTACAAGTCTGTAAAACATCGGATACGTACGAGTCTGTAAAACATCGGTACGTACGAGTCTGTAAAACATACCGATACGTACGAGTCTAAAACATCCGATACGTACGAGTCTGTTAAACATCCGGTACGTACGAGTCTGTAAAACATCCGGTACGTACGAGTCTGTTAAACATCCGATAAGTACGAGTCTGTTAAACATCCGGTACGTACGAGTCTGTAAAACATCCGGTACGTACGAGTCTGTTAAACATCCGATACGTACGAGTCTGTAAAACATCCGGTACGTACAAGACTGTTAAACATCCAGTACGTACGAGTCTGTTAAACATCCGGTAAGTACGAGTCTGTAAAACATCGGATACGTACGAGTCTGTAAAACATCCGGTACGTACGAGTCTTTAAAACATCGGATACGTACGAGTCTGTAAAACATCCGGTACGTACGAGTCTGTAAAACATCCGGTAAGTACAAGTCTGTAAAACATCGGATACGTACGAGTCTGTAAAACATCCGGTACGTACGAGTCTAAAACAACCGATACGTACGAGTCTAAAACATCCGATACGTACGAGTCTGTTAAACATCCGGTACGTACGAGTCTGTAAAACATCCGGTACGTACGAGTCTGTTAAACATCCGATAAGTACGAGTCTGTTAAACATCCGGTACGTACGAGTCTGTAAAACATCCGGTACGTACGAGTCTGTTAAACATCCGATACGTACGAGTCTGTAAAACATCCGGTACGTACGAGTCTGTAAAACATCCAGTACGTACGAGTCTGTTAAACATCCGGTAAGTACAAGTCTGTAAAACATCGGATACGTACGAGTCTGTTAAACATCCGGTACATACGAGTCTGTAAAACATCCGGTACGTACGAGTCTGTAAAACATCCGATACGTACGAGTCTGTAAAACATCCGGTACGTACGAGTCTAAAACATCCGGTACGTACGAGTCTGTTAAACATCCGATAAGTACGAGTCTGTTAAACATCCGGTACGTACGAGTTTGTTAAACATCCGATACGTACGAGTCTGTAAAACATCCGGTACGTACAAGACTGTTAAACATCCAGTACGTACGAGTCTGTAAAACATCGGATACGTACGAGTCTGTAAAACATCCGGTACGTACGAGTCTGTTAAACATCCGGTACATATGAGTCTGTAAAACATCTGGTACATCCGAGTCTAAAACAACCGTTACGTACGAGTCTGTAAAACATTCGTTACGTACGAGTCTAAAACATCCGATAAGTACGAGTCTAAAACATCCGATAAGTACGAGTCTGTAAAACAACCGTTACATACGACTATTTTAAATCATATTTTTATTCACCAGAGAAACCTTCCCTTGATCTAAAATAATTTCGGTGAAACGTTGGGACTCAACTTCGGCACTCAAGTTTGATTTCTTTTTTGATGTTAGTGTCTGAATCTTTTTTGTGCTATTTATTTATTTTTGTACCTCGATGTTACATTAGAACGGAGAATCTTGAATAATCTATAAATCTACAGTTTTCCATTTTAGGGTTGAGAAGAAATGTTTGTAAAAGTAACGGAAATCATTTCCTGCAGGATGTTATCTGATCTCAGTGTAACGAAGCACGAATAAGCAGATCTTTAAGTGTGTGTGTGTGTGTGTGAGTGTGTGTGTGTGTGTGTGTGTGTGAGGCCTCCCAGTGAAGTAGAGATACGAACCACGTCGGTTTAATACAAATGGACGTAATGAAAGCATTAAATCTGAATCATGAAACTTCTACATTATAGTTTTAATAAGTGTCACACGGGGATCCAGGGTCCCTGAGACCCCCAGGTGTGAATGCTGGTAATCCAGTCCTAAAGCCCACCTTTGTCCCGGTGTAATATAATATGTGACAAACATAAAGATAGCGATAATAACTTTGGAAATGTGGAGTCAAAATCAGAGGACTTTATTCCTTCAGGAATAATTTGTTTGTTTAAAAGTGTTTTTATCATTTCTGTGTTTAACTCAGCAGGCCGGATGACGGGGTCACGTGTCTTAAGTTATATCACAAACTAACAAATTAATATTTAATAAATATCAGTGCAACGTTTAAAACAAAAGAATCCGTCTATGAATTAGTTTAAACCTGCAGATTTATCTTCAGTAAAATAAATTTTTACAATTAAAACCTTCAAATGTTGACGGTGAAAAGGAAACTTTTTTAGTTTTTAGATAATTTGTTTCAGTTTTAATCTCATAACAAAAATATCATATAAAATAAAAATAAAATCATAAACATATCATGCTGCAGAATTTAAAACGGTTTGAGGAAATCATTCCTACTTAAATGTGCAAATGTAATAATTATGTTAAATAAACCTGCTCATATTTAATAACTAAAATAAAACAGAAATAATAAAATAACTAATAACGTGGTTAAAGAAGAAAAGAAAGCTCCAAGTGGGAAAATGCAGATTTACAAAGAAAGAATAAAAAAATAATTTAAAAAATCTAGTTTATAAAAAAAAATCATTTAACGGCTGTTTTTCCTCTTTTTTTTGTTCCCACACAAATTTTAATTAATGAATTTAATTGATTTAAATAAAGAGTTAAATATTATCATCAAAGTTCAAACTGATCTTCTATATTATTAAAATCATGATTGTCTGTTCTTCTAAATTTGGGGCCCAAACCTGCTGTTATTAATGAATTATTAATGAGTTAATGTTAATTAGAATATTTCTAAATGTAGAAAACATTGAATATAATTCAAATTAATGTATTTTAAATCTGATTTAAAATAAAAGAGGAGCTTGATATTCAGGTTTAAATATTCAGGTATGAATTATTCTTAGTGGTGTGACGGAAAAACTGCTTTTAAATCAAAACAAATTCATGTTTGATTGGAGTTATTTTTTATATATTATTATTAATAATAAAAAAATGAACGAAACAGGAGCTTCCTGAACGACGGTGATAAAAACATCCTTTTAATGTCGGTGTCACATTATCATCTATTTATCAATTAAATAAACATAAACGCATCATATATAAATATATTATATCCATATAAATAAACATAGTTACATGTCTGATGTTATTAAATTGTAAAGTTTATTATTGTTTGTTTCAGATTAATTTGTCACAGAAAAATACACGAAATCTAAAAATTGAAGAGAAAGAAAACATGAAACAATAGTTTAATAATAAAACAGCTATTATAATATTTATATAATATGTTTATAATATTAATTTGATATTCAATAGAGGAAACGGAGCTGATTGGTTTGAATGGAAGCTCTCTCTCTCTCTCTCTCTCTCTCTCACACACACACACACACACACTCACACACACACACACACACACACACACACACACACACACTCACTCACCGATACAAGGATCACACACAAACCTTGAGCTGCTTTTTTTAACTTCAATTAAGATCCGTCACGAACACGGCTGGTTTCCGGTTCTTCGGGTTCTGATCGGTGGACTCGGTCTCGGTTAATTCCGTTAATTACCGAGTTTATTCCGATTAGTTTGGTGTGAAACGCGCTTTTTTCTGTCTGACACGTTTAAAGTCAACGAACTGTTGAAGAAAGTTACCAACCGGATTATTATTAAAACGGATTATTATAAAAACGGATCATTTAAACGGATTATTATTAAAACGAATCAGTTAAACGGATTATTATTAAAACGGATTATTATTAAAACGGATAATTTAAACGGATTATTATTAAAACGAATCAGTTAAACGGATTATTATTAAAAAGGATCATTTAAACGGATTATTATTAAAACGGATCATTTAAACGGATTATTATTAAAAAGGATCAATTTAAACGGATTATTATTAAAACGGATCATTTAAACGGATTATACATTAATAAAACGGAAACAGCTTCCAAACAACAAAAACACCGTAAAATAAAACACGAACTAAAAGGAGGTTAAATCTGAACGAAGAAGATTTAATTACGTTCAAGTTAGTTGTTAAAAAGGCTGGAAACCGGAAATAACTTCCTTCGGGAGTTTCCGATCAAATGAACAAAATAACGAAAACAAACACGAACTAAATTAAATAACGTAAACAAACACGAACTAAATTAAATAACGTAAACAAACACGAACTAAATTAAATAACGTAAACAAACACGAACTAAAATAAACATCGTAAACAAACAGGAACTAAATGTGACGGAGACTCACTGCTCTGGTATTCCTCCGCGCCGTAGCACCCTTTGCCGGGCTCGAGGCCGGGCTCGCGCTCCGCCGCGCCTCCTCTCCGGTTCTCGGCTCCGTAGGCGCTGAGCTCGCGCTCGCCCCGGTGGCCCGCGTGCTGCTGCTGCGGCCGCCGGCCTGCTCGTGAACTTGTTTGGGTCCAGGATGTCCAGTACGGAGAACGACGTGGTCCGGTGCCCGGTGGGGCCCTGGCAGACAACACGCGGGGATTAATGATCACAGCGCGATG
>CM056823.1:1007500-1030000 GCA_029853015.1 Chelidonichthys spinosus
ACGTCTCACACATACTCACACCGTTAACCATCTCCACACGTCTCACTCTACATCTCACACACATCCACACATCTCACACTTCATCACACACATCTCACATTCACACACACACATCTACACATCTCACACTCTACACACCTCTCACACTCACACACCTCTCACACTCACACTCACACACATCTACACTACACTCTCACCATCTCACACACTTACACACATCTACACACACGTCACACTCACACTCACACACATCTACACACATCTCACCGTCTCACCTTACTCACACTCACACTCACACACATCTCACACTTCTCACACACATCTCACCATCTCACACATCTCACACACATCTCACACATCTCACCATCTCACACTTCACACACACATCACACACTCCACACACACTCTCACCTCTCACACTCCACACATCATCACACATCTCACCATCTCGGGCAGTCCCAGTCTAGCCTGTGTGCCAGCAGACGCTGTGGAACCTCTCCACAAGTCTCACCCTCTCCACCAGTGCTGTGTAGCTGTGTGGTGTGACCGTGTGCTGTGTGTGTGCCCATGTGTGTCTTGTGTCTATAATTATTCTAATGAAGGTTAACGAGCTCTGCTCAGCCTCCTCTTTATTAAATTAATCTGAGCCAGTAATGAATCATAATTACTATAATTAGCAGCTTGAGCTGCCTGATGTCACTGCTGCTCAGAGAGAGTGATACCCGGACCTTCCCGTCTCACCTTCCAGTCTCACCTTCTCCACCGTCTCCACCTTCTGGTCTCACCTTCTCCACCATCTCCCCTTCTCCACCGTCTCACCTTCTGGTTTCACCTTCTCCACCGTCTCACCATCTCCACCGTCTCACCTTCTCCACCGTCTCACCTTCTCCACCGTCTCACCTTCTCCACCATCTCACCATCTCCACCGTCTCACCATCTCCACCGTCTCACCTTCTCCACCGTCTCACCTTCTCCACCGTCTCACCTTCTCCACCGTCTCACCTTCTGGTTTCACCTTCTCCACCTTCTCACCTTCCCGTCTCACCTTCTGATCTCACCTTCTCCACAGTCTCACCTTCCAGTCTCACCTTCTCCACCATCTCACCTTCTGATCTCACCTTCTCCACCATCTCACCTTCTGGTCTCACCTTCTCAACCATCTCCACCGTCTCACCTTCTCCACTGTCTCACCTTCCCGTCTCACATTCTCCACCATCTCACCTTCTGGTCTCACCTTCTACACCGTCTCACCTTCTCCACCATCTCACCATCTCCACCGTCTCCCCTTCTCCACCATCTCACCTTCTCCACCATCTCACCATCTCCACCGTCTCACCTTCTCCACCATCTCTACCGTCTCACCTTCTCCACCATCTCCACCATCTCCCCTTCTCCACCGTCTCACCATCTCCCCTTCTCCACCATCTCACCATCTCCACCATCTCACCTTCTCCACCGTCTCACCATCTCCACCATCTCTACTATCTCCACCGTCTCCCCTTCTCCACCATCTCACCATCTCCACCATCTCTACTATCTCCAGCGTCTCACCTTCTCCACCATCTCACCATCTCCACCATCTCACCATCTCCACGTCTCCCCTTCTCCACCGTCTCACCTCCTCCACCGTCTCACCTTCTCCACCATCTCCATCGTCTCACCGTCTCCACCATCTCTACCGTCTCACCTTCTCCACCGTCTCACCATCTCCACCGTCTCACCATCTCCACCATCTCCACCGTCTCCACCATCTCTACCGTCTCACCTTCTCCACCGTCTCACCATCTCACCTTCCTCACCGTCTCACCATCTCCATCGTCTCACCATCTCACCTTCCTCACCGTCTCACCATCTCCATCGTCTCACCATCTCACCTTCCTCACCGTCTCACCATCTCCTCCGTCTCCCCTTCTCCACCGTCTCACCTTCTCCACCGTCACACCTTCTTCACCGTCTCACCATCTCCACCGTCTCCCCTTCTCCACCGTCTCACCTTCTCCACCATCTCCAGCGTCTCACCTTCTCCACCATCTCACCATCTCCACGTCTCCCCTTCTCCACCGTCTCACCTCCTTCACCGTCTCACCTTCTCCACCATCTCCACCGTCTCACCTTCTCCACCGTCTCACCTTCTCCACCATCTCTACCATCTCACCTTCTCCACCGTTAACCATCTCCACCGTCTCACCTTCTCCACCATCTCAACCGTCTCACCTTCTCCACCATCTCCACCGTCTCACATTCTCCACCATCTCACATTCTCCACCATCTCCACCGTCTCACCATCTCCACCGTCTCCCCTTCTCCACCGTCTCACCTTCTCCACCATCTCCACCGTCTCACCTTCTCCACCGTCTCACCTTCTCCACCATCTCTACCGTCTCACCTTCTCCACCGTCTAACCATCTCCACCGTCTCACTTTCTCCACCATCTCAACCGTCTCACCTTCTCCACCATCTCCACCGTCTCACCTTCTCCACCGTCTCACATTCTCCACCGTCTCACATTCTCCACCATCTCACATTCTCCACCATCTCCACCGTCTCACCATCTCCACCGTCTCCCCTTCTCCAGCGTCTCACCTTCTCCACCGTCTCACATTCTCCACCATCTCACATTCTCCACCATCTCTACCGTCTCACCTTCTCCACCGTCTCACCATCTCCACCGTCTCACCATCTCCACCATCTCCACCGTCTCCCCTTCTCCACCGTCTCACCTCCTCCACCGTCTCACCTTCTCCACCATCTCCATCGTCTCACCGTCTCCACCATCTCTACCGTCTCACCTTCTCCACCGTCTCACCATCTCCACCGTCTCACCATCTCCACCATCTCCACCGTCTCCACCATCTCACCTTCTCCACCGTCTCACCATCTCCACCGTCTCACCATCTCCACCATCTCCACCGTCTCCCCTTCTCCACCGTCTCACCATCTCCACCGTCTAGCCTTCTCCACCGTCTCACCATCTCCACCGTCTAGCCTTCTCCACCGTCTCACCTCCTCCACTGTCTCACCTTCTCCACCGTCTCACCTTCTCCACCATCTCTACCGTCTCACCTTCTCCACCATCTCCACCGTCTCCCCTTCTCCACCGTTAACCATCTCCACCGTCTCACCTTCTCCACCGTTAACCATCTCCACCGTCTCACCTTCTCCACCGTTAACCATCTCCACCGTCTCACTTTCTCAACCATCTCACATTCTCCACCATCTCACGTACTCCACCATCTCCACCGTCTCCCCTTCTCCAGCGTCTCCCCTTCTCCACCGTCTCACCATCTCCACCGTCTCCCCTTCTCCAGCGTCTCACCTTCTCCACCGTCTCACCATCTCCATCGTCTCACCATCTCACCATCTCCACCGTCTCACCTTCTCCACCGTCTCACCTTCCTCACCGTCTCACCATCTCCGTCTCCCCTTCTCCACCGTCTCACCTTCTTCACCGTCTCACCATCTCCACCGTCTCACCTCCTCCACCGTCTCACCTCCTCCACCGTCTCACCGTCTCACCATCTCCATCGTCTCACCATCTCACCTTCCTCACCGTCTCACCATCTCCATCGTCTCACCATCTCACCTTCCTCACCGTCTCACCATCTCCTCCGTCTCCCCTTCTCCACCGTCTCACCTCCTCCACCGTCTCACCTTCTCCACCGTCACACCTTCTTCACCGTCTCACCTTCTCCACCATCTCCAGCGTCTCACCTTCTCCACCATCTCACCATCTCCACGTCTCCCCTTCTCCACCGTCTCACCTCCTTCACCGTCTCACCTTCTCCACCATCTCCACCGTCTCACCTTCTCCACCGTCTCACCTTCTCCACCATCTCTACCATCTCACCTTCTCCACCGTTAACCATCTCCACCGTCTCACCTTCTCCACCATCTCAACCGTCTCACCTTCTCCACCATCTCCACCGTCTCACATTCTCCACCGTCTCACATTCTCCACCATCTCACATTCTCCACCATCTCCACCGTCTCACCATCTCCACCGTCTCCCCTTCTCCAGCGTCTCACCTTCTCCACCGTCTCACCATCTCCATCGTCTCACCATCTCACCATCTCCACCGTCTCACGTTCTCCACCGTCTCACCATCTCCACCGTCTCACCTTCTCCACCGTTAACCATCTCCACCGTCTCACCTTCTCCACCGTTAACCATCTCCACCATCTCACCTTTTCCACCGTCTCACCTTCTCCACCGTTAACCATCTCCACCGTCTCACCATCTCCACCATCTCCACCGTCTCCCCTTCTCCACCGTCTCACCTCCTCCACCGTCTCACGTTCTCCACCATATCCACCGTCTCACCATCTCCACTGTCTCACCTTCTCCACCGTTAACCATCTCCACCGTCTCACCTTCTCCACCGTTAACCATCTCCACCGTCTCACCTTCTCCACGTCTCACCTTCTCCACCGTCTCACCATCTCCACCGTCTCACCTCCTCCACCGTCTCACCTTCCTCACCGTCTCACCATCTCCTCCGTCTCACCTCCTCCACGTCTCACCGTCTCACCATCTCCACCGTCTCACCTCCTCCACCGTCTCACCTTCCTCACCGTCTCACCATCTCCTCGGTCTCCCCTTCTCCACCGTCTCACCTTCTTCACCGTCTCACCATCTCCACCGTCTCACCTTCTCCACCGTCTCACCATCTCCACCGTCTCACCTCCTCCACCGTCTCACCTTCCTCACCGTCTCACCATCTCCTCCGTCTCACCTCCTCCACGTCTCACCTTCTCCACCGTCTCACCATCTCCACCGTCTCACCTCCTCCACCGTCTCACCTTCTCCACCGTCTCACCTTCTCCACCGTCTCACCTTCTTCACCGTCTCACCATCTCCACCGTCTCACCTCCTCCACCGTCTCACCTCCTCCACCGTCTCACCTTCTCCACCGTCACACCTTCTTCACCGTCTCACCATCTCCACCGTCTCCCCTTCTCCACCGTCTCACCTTCTCCACCATCTCCAGCGTCTCACCTTCTCCACCATCTCACCATCTCCACGTCTCCCCTTCTCCACCGTCTCACCTCCTTCACCGTCTCACCTTCTCCACCATCTCCACCGTCTCACCTTCTCCACCGTCTCACCTTCTCCACCATCTCACCATCTCCACGTCTCCCCTTCTCCACCGTCTCACCTCCTTCACCGTCTAACCTTCTCCACCATCTCCACCGTCTCACCTCCTCCACCGTCTCACCTTCCTCACCGTCTCACCATCTCCTCGGTCTCCCCTTCTCCACCGTCTCACCTTCTCCACCATCTCACCATCTCCACGTCTCCCCTTCTCCACCGTCTCACCTCCTTCACCGTCTCACCTTCTCCACCATCTCCACCGTCTCCCCTTCTCCACCGTCTCACCTTCTCCACCATCTCACCATCTCCACGTCTCCCCTTCTCCACCGTCTCACCTCCTTCACCGTCTCACCTTCTCCACCATCTCTACCATCTCACCTTCTCCACCGTTAACCATCTCCACCGTCTCACCTTCTCCACCATCTCAACCGTCTCACCTTCTCCACCATCTCCACCGTCTCACCTTCTCCACCGTCTCACATTCTCCACCATCTCACATTCTCCACCATCTCCACCGTCTCACCATCTCCACCGTCTCCCCTTCTCCAGCGTCTCACCTTCTCCACCGTCTCACCATCTCCATCGTCTCACCATCTCCACCGTCTCACGTTCTCCACCGTCTCACCATCTCCACCGTCTCACCTTCTCCACCGTTAACCATCTCCACCGTCTCACCTTCTCCACCGTCTCGTCCCTAACACATACAAAGCAAACTTTCTTTCACCAATTGAGCGTGTGTATTAGTACACACTCAACGGTGTACTTCAGTGTACTTTAAGTGTTATTATTATTATAATTATTAATGCACAACTGATCAATATTTCCTCGGTTGGATTCTGAGATAAACAAGTTTTGTGTGAACAGATCTCCTAATTAGTGTATTAATGAGATCTTTCCTGAGGAATTCTGCAGAATGTGTTTGGAAATGAAACAGCATGTTTGTTGATTGCATTGATATCTGCATCAAAGCTGAAAGACGTTGAGGAGCCGATCCTTCCACTTCGGCTCGGAGCAAAGTGTTTTCCCCCGACGATAACGTCAATCATCCTCTCAGCACTCACACACTCCCCTCGCCATATTTGTCGTAAACTCGTATTCCACCAGTGTTTTAGTGTCTCACAATCTCGCCGTGGTGTGTGCGTCCTCGCCGAGCGGCTGCACGACAAATCGTGACAGCAAACACCAACACTTAAAAGCAGATTGAAAGAAATACAGACACCAAATGTCTGCTATCAGCAGAAGTGACGTCTGTCCAAAACCGCCGCCTCTCCACTCCCGTATCGTCCGTGTTTTTATTTTCTATTATTTAACATCTCCTTCAGAAGATTTCCCCGTCTCCGTCCTGTTTCCATCCGTCTCCGGCTCCCTCCATCGCTCCGGGGTTTTTTCTCCATGTTGTCTATTCAAGGTTCTATATTTTAGATTAGTCCTCCTCCTCGTACCCATTACAGGAGTAATAACCCCCATCCTCCACACACACACACACACACACACACACAGTTAGACACTCAGATAACATCTGACCTGAAGAATTAATTAAATATGATAGCTGATTAAAAATAGCATAACTAATAGTGTAATATCTCAAGCTGTCTTCTTTAATAGTCAACATTGTGTGTGTGTGTCTTATCTGCTGCAGACAGACGCTCTCACTATTGATTCCTGTTCATTTCAGTTGTCAGGCCGACCACTCAGCTCATCTGGAATCATTAAACTCTACTGTCTCCTCCGTGTCTCTGCCTGTCTCTCTGTCTCCGGCCCTCCGTGTCTCTCTGTCTGTCTCCGGCCCTCCGTGTCTCTCTGCCTGTCTCCGTCCCTCCATGTCTCTCTGCCTGTCTCTCTGTCTCCGGCCCTCCTTGTCTCTCTGCCTGTCTCTCTGTCTCCGGCCCTCTGTGTCTCTCTGTCTCCGTCCCTCCATGTCTCTCTGCCTCTCTCTCTGTCTCCGTCCCTCCGTGTCTTTCTGCCTGTCTCTCTTTGTCTCCGTCCCTCCGTGTCTCTCTGCCTGTCTCTGTCTGTCTCCGTCCCTCCGTGTCTCATTTCCGTCCACATTTCCCTTATCTTAAAAACACACCAGACTGAAGCAACAGCAATGCAACCCGGTGATATTTACAATCAGGAACAAACTATGGACAACATACTTGTGACATCACACTGTCACAAGTACCCCAACTTAAAGTACTGGACTGTACATTTACTGTAAGTACTGGCTAGTAGATGCATCACTTTCACAGCCAGGTATCAGTTTGTCAGAACATTACTGGGAAATTACAGCTTCATAGACAGGTAGGGAGGGAGGCATGTAGGAAGGTTGGAGGGGAGATAGGAAGGTTGGAGGGTAGGTAGGAAGGTTGGAGGGTAGATAGGAAGGTAGGGAGGCATGTAGGAAGGTTGGAGGGTAGGTAGGAAGGTTGGAGGGTAGATAGGAAGGTTGGAAGGAAGGTAGGGAGGCATGTAGGAAGGTTGGAGGGTAGATAGGAAGGTTGGAGGGTAGATAGGAAGGTTGGAAGGAAGGTAGGGAGGCATGTAGGAAGGTTGGAGGGTAGATAGGAAGGTTGGAGGGTAGGTAGGGAGGTTGGAGGGTAGATAGGAAGGTTGGAAGGAAGGTAGGGAGGCATGTAGGAAGGTTGGAGGGTAGATAGGAAGGTTGGTGGGTAGATGGGAATGTTGGAAGGTAGGTGGGAGTGTAGGAAGGTTGGAGGGTAGGTAGGAAGGTTGGAGGGGAGATAGGAAGGTTGGAGGGTAGGTAGGAAGGTTGGAGGGGAGATAGGAAGGTTGGAGGGTAGGTAGGAAGGTTGGAGGGTAGGAAGGAAGGTATGGAGGCATGTAGGAAGGTTGGAGGGTAGATAGGAAGGTTGGAGGGTAGATAGGAGTGTAGGAAGGAAGGGGGGAGGCATGTAGGAAGGTTGGAGGGTAGATAGGAAGGTTGGAGGGTAGGTAGGAGTGTAGGAAGGAAGGGGGGAGGCATGTAGGAAGGTTGGAGGGTAGATAGGAAGGTTGGAGGGTAGATAGGAGTGTAGGAAGGAAGGTAGAGAGGCATGTAGGAAGGTTGGAGGGTAGATAGGAAGGTTGAAGGGTAGGTAGGAGTGTAGGAAGGCAGGTAGGGAGGCATGTAGGAAGGTTGGAGGGTAGATAGGAAGGTTGGAGGGTAGGTAGGAGTGTAGGAAGGAAGGTAGGGAGGCATGTAGGAAGGTTGGAGGGTAGATAGGAAGGTTGGAGGGTAGGTAGGAGTGTAGGAAGGAAGGTAGGGAGGCATGTAGGAAGGTTGGATGGTAGATAGGAAGGTTGGAGGGTAGGTAGGAGTGTAGGAAGGAAGGTAGGGAGGCATGTAGGAAGGTTGGAGGGTAGATAGGAAGGTTGGAGGGTAGGTAGGTGATAGTTTTAGTACAACAAAAGAGTTCTTTAGCAAAGAAGAAGAAGGTATATGAGCTTTGGAACCAGATAACTTAGTTAGTATCGGAGACATCAACGCTGGTTGGGTCTGCACATGGAACAAGGAGAACACAGAACGTCATGTCTCTTATACATACAGGACACTGAAGCAGATAGCAACGTGATGTTTCCTTCAGCTCACGGTCGAATCTCTAAAACCGGTCGGCAACATTAATGTTTTTCATATTTCAAAACAAGGTTCAGTGAGGTTCTGGTTGATCTAACACACTCAGATTGCTGACCAGGCACACACACGCACACACACGGCAGCAGATCAATATTTATGAGCTATTGTGCTCCTGACAAAGCAGGAAATGATGGCAGCCAATCAGAACAGTCTCAGCTCAGAAATGCCTTTAGATGTCTAATTGCTTAATCAGCTGATCGTTGTTCAGCGTCGCTACACCACATCCGATGAGCATGAAGCATGAAGGGAAACACCGGCGGCATCGAACTCACGGTGCCGTGGTTTCCGTGTTGCAGCGGCGTAATGGAAGAAGCTGCAACCAGGAATTAGTCATGGACCGGCTGAACGTAGAGTGAGAATGACTCAAAGTCCCACAATGCAAAATTAGTGTTCAACCGATGGTCACCAACTGAGCAATATAGACCATCATGCATTGCTCTGAAGGAAAAGTGTCGCAGGTATCTGTGGTCAGATGGAGTCTTTCAACCCGGAGCCGGGAGAGGGGGCAATACTCCTTACTGTTGCTTTTATTCATATGAGGACAAACTGTCATCTTATGGGTGTTTATTGATCGGGGCGGTTGGGCTAACATGCTAGCGGTAGCTTTCACTTGTTGTCATAGCAACGGCAAACATCCGGTGTTAGAGGACAAAACAACTTGTTTATGATTGAATACATGAATCACAAATGATTTTGTCCGGAATAATTGTGACGATGAATTTTCGCTATGATTTGTGGGTTTCTCGAAACCATCACGGACTTTTGCGTAAACGTGCCTCAAACTGAAATGACGGACTGATTCCAACCTGATTGGATGAAGTCACCGAGCACCGGAGCGACAGTTTGTGTTTGACGTCAGAGTTAGAGTACTTTATCTGCTCGACGCTCGGAGACGCTGAAGTGTGTTCAGAAAGTAAGAACGCGTTTATGAGACACCTCCATCGCCACCGAGCATCACGGTAACAGTCGACGTGGCATCGCTATGACAACACACCGTGAAACCACCGTGAAAACGGCGTTTAATAAACGTGCACGAGTGACGAGAGCGGCGGTCCTGAAACCAGTCGGGTCTTTGTGGATTTTCAGGGCTTCAAAACAGTTAAACGCAACAGAGAGGCTCGTTCACACAGTAGCAATGATATCTCTGCTGCACAGTCCTTCAGTGTGTGTGTGTGTGTGTGTGTGTGTGTGTGTGTGTGTCAGTGATTGGTTTCTGTTTTATGGACTGGCTAGCAGAGTGCTAGTAATCCGTAGAAATAAATCTGCTTTATTTGACCTTAGTGTTAACTCCAATAAAATACGCTTTACTGCTGGAACAGACTCACACACACACACACACACACACACACACACACACACAGCTATCAGGTCATAGCTGGCCACTTGACAACATTTATAAGGACACAGAGAGGGAAACCTTCTCCGCCAGACTCCACTCACATTCCTTCAGCTAATGGAAGTGCATGCAGTTGTGTTGTTGTCGCCGCGGTAACACACGGAGGTGAAAACACACACTTCACACACCGTTTCAGAGCCTCCGCCAGCTTCCAGGGAGACACATTTCTCTATGGTTCCCATTTACTGTCTCAGATCCTTGTGATCCTTCAGTTATTGAGCCGGAATGAGAAGTTTTTTTCTGATCTTAATATTGTGACTTTAATCTCCAAAAAAGAGAAAATTATAATATGATTTTTGAGGACAATCTTCAGACTTTTTTTCTCCATGTCCTTGACCTGTCATTCTCTCTGCTGGCCACCAGGGGGCGACTGCTCTCTGGTTGTATAGAAGTCTATGAGAAAATGGTCCTACTTCTCTGTGCTGGCCACCAGGGGGCGACTCCTCTCTGGTTGTATAGAAGTCTATGAGAAAATGGTCCTACTTCTCTCTGCTGGCCACCAGGGGGCGACTCCTCTCTGGTTGTATAGAAGTCTATGAGAAAATGGTCCTACTTCTCTCTGCTGGCCACCAGGGGGCGACTCCTCTCTGGTTGTATGGAAGTCTATGTGAAAATGGTCCTACTTCTCTCTGCGGGCCACCAGGGGGCGACTCCTCTCTGGTTGTATAGAAGTCTATGAGAAAATGGTCCTACTTCTCTCTGCTGGCCACCAGGGGGCGACTCCTCTCTGGTTGTATAGAAGTCTATGAGAAAATGGTCCTACTTCTCTCTGCTGGCCACCAGGGGGCGACTCCTCTCTGGTTGTATAGAAGTCTATGAGAAAATGGTCCTACTTCTCTCTGCTGGCCACCAGGGGGCGACTCCTCTCTGGTTGTATAGAAGTCTATGAGAAAATGGTCCTACTTCTCTCTTGATGTATTATCTCAGTAAACATTGTAAACATGAGTTTATGGTCTCAATCTCTAGTTTCAAGTCTTCTTCAATCCAGCATGATGTTCATTTAGTACATTATGGTCCATTTAGAGTCCACCAGACCAGAAAGCAGGGGATGCTTTAGGGGGCGGGGCTTACCTGCTGATTGAGAGGTCTCTACCAATGCTAGTTAGCTACTAAGATGACTTTAACACTTAGCTGTGAAGTTGACCTTGAACCATGAAGCTAACTTCATGTTAAATGTTCTCATCTGAACAAAGTATCTAGGTTGTTTATGTTTGTTATGGTAATGTGATATTTATTATTTCGTCTATATGACCAAATGTCACAGAAGACATCACTAACTTCCTGTGTGCTCATTTCACGTCTCTGTTGCCGTCAGCCGTCTGGTTCCTGTCACATCCAATCAGAGAGGAGGAAACACTTCCTTTCCTCATAATGAGGACGAGATGTTTCAATCTGCAGAGCTCCAGTTGGTTAATTAAGTCAGATTCTCTGGCGATTAGAACACTGCTGTAGTTAGAGATGAGACGCTGCCTCAGTGCACACTATGACTTCATTACATCACATTCAGATAAAGTTAGTAAGAACATAAGATATATATATATAATAATATAGTAAGTCATGTGACCACTGAGTATATTTATAGCCATAACATCCGTCTCTTACTCCTGGAGAATGTATTTCACTCAGAGAGACGATGTAGTTCCAATCAGAAGATCTACACTGTTTGAGTGCACACGATGACTCCGCCCCTCAAACCTGATGTTAGAAGTTCAACGTCAAACATCACTGATGTGTTTCTATGGAAACGCTCAGCTCAGGAGACTGGAGAGGGAGCTGTCCATGGTGCTGAAGTCCACTACACTGTGCTCCCTCTCTCTCTCCCCCTTCCTCCCTCTCTCTCCCCCTCCCTCCCTCTCTCTCTTCCTCTCCCCCCCCCCCCACTCTCTCTCTGGGGGTGAACAACGTAAACCTGCTGAAACCACTTAAAGAGAACTCTGTTTAAGAACCAGCGAGACGGATCACGTTCTCTTAAACCACTGAATTAAACTGATAGCCATCGTTGTTGTTACAGACCCAACAACACACTAATAACTCCCACACACACACACACACACACACACACACACACACACACACACAGTTCGAACCTACACTCTGCATCACTGTTCAGATGTATGTATATATATGTGATATATGTCTCTCTCTTCCTGCTTCAGGCCCCAGAAAACTGCAACGACAAAACCTGATGGTTGGAAAAGAAAGAATAACTACACATCACAGCAGACCAGCGCTCTGAGGCCGACGTGAGACCACGCGGCTGCCGGTGAAAGGCGGAGCTCCGGGCGGAGAGAGACGTGTGCAGCGGCAGAGAAAAACAGCAAATAAAGCAAATAGTGTTATCAGTAATTTAACAGCAGGCTGATATGGCCTATTGATCTGTCCACTGGAATCTTTTATCTCCACAACACAATGTATCCACTCTGAGGTTTATGACCCCACACACACACACACACACACACACACACACACACACACCCGTCACCATCACACACTCGTAGTAAAACACGGTTCATGCGTCTTCAAACACACACATATAAACACACAAATATGAACGCACTCCAAGAGGCGATGCAACAACCCTGAGCTTGTCCGTGGCCTTGTTATTATTCTATTATTCCACCCCTAGGGGCCGCCAAATCAGAAAAGTTCATTCAGCAAAAGTATCTCCCGTTAATATGTACAAAAGAAGAAAACAAAGAAGAAACCACCAGACCCGATCTGGGTTCCCCAATCCCAGAATCCAAGACCTGAGCCCCCCAGAGCACAGGCAAGGGAAGACCCCTAAACAACCCCATGTGACCCCTGGAGGAGGTTCTCGACCCTGCTAATACAAATACATCTCACAGAAACCACCAGGGGGCGAAACTGAGCCAACAAGACTTTAGATCCCCAAACATTGCCGATCAAAACTGGTTCCCACCACAATTAGCCTCTCCCTACTGATCTCCAGGACCCGGTCCTGATTCATATACCACCCAGTCTGAACAGGACCAGGACTCAACACCCCACCAGAACCCAACCGAACCTCAAACCAAGTCTTCACCCTAAAATGCATTGACTTCCGTTATGGGGACGGACAGTTGTGGAGAGTCCCCACAATGACAGTTAAACACAAACACACACACTCCATATTTACACTCCATTCTATCCATCATAGAATTAAACGACAAGCACTGTAGTTAAAACCGCCAATAAATCCATGTTCATCAAGCACTGTGCAGCAATTACATCTCCTTTATGGCAGCCCGTTGCCGGCGGCAGCCAAACCTTTTGTTAATTAAGATCATCCCATTAAGACACTAATTAACAATTAGCATAAACACAATTAGTGAATGCTGACATTTGGCGTCCTCCATTGTTGAAATAATTTCTAGAAATTGCCCTCCGAGAGGTTTTTGTCAGCGGGGGATAATGGCAGCACTTTGTCACACACACACACACGCACACACACACACACACGACCAAACTATGTGGAGGAACCAGAGACTGTCTGTGGTCCCCCAGAGGTCTAGATAGTAGCCCACATTAGTTCAGAGACCAGACCAGTGGAGGAACCAGAGACTGTCTGTGGTCCCCCAGAGGTCTACATAGTAGCCCACATTAGTCCAGAGACCAGACCAGACTATGTGGAAAGCAGAACCGTTTGAGAACGTTTCCACGGCTTCTTCCAGAAAAATAACTCACTTTCCTGTAATTCACTCAGCGACACAAAACGGTGCGAATGAGAGTAAAAGCCTTCGTCTAAAGAGCTGCCGGCCCGTCGAAGGCCTTCAGACAGAAAAACCAGCTGAGTGATACTGACATCTCATCCCCCCCCCCCACACACACATACACACACACACACACATACACTGACCAGTCTCCTATCATCTCCTCTCCAATGGGCAGCAGTCTTTAGAAAATTAACTTTGAGAAGTCTGGAAGAGACATACAATTCATCACATACAACTCTGTCAACCACAACACTATTAGAGAGTGTGTGTGTGTGTGTGTGTGTGTGTCGCCATGTTCAGAGGCTTTGATGAATGTGTCTATTTGCTGGTGTGTTGCAGGCACGCCGGCTGTGTGTGATGGATGGATGGAAAGCAGCTGCTAATATGTGGGATGGGACTAAACACTGCTACACTGCTATCACCGACACCCATCCCACTATTAACACATCAGCCATACACACACAGTGCAAGAGGCCAACACACACACACACTCACACACACACACACACACACACACACACTCAACAGGCAAAAACAATCCCTGCTGTTCTCTCTTCTCAGAGAAGGAAGTGACCATATTTGGAGTGTGGAGGAGCAACGGGTGGATCTGATGAACCCGAGTAGCAGACCAGCAACCCTACTGGATCTGGATCCATGTGGATTCTGATGTGAAGCCAGAATCCAAAGTTAGCTTCTTTAATTCAAGGTCAACTTTACAGCTAAGTGATAAAGTCATCTTAGTAGCTAACTAGCATTGGTAGTAACCTGTCAATCAGCAGGTAAGCCCCGCCCCTAATCTGTAATTAGTTGTCAGTTAACATCGACAGACTTCTAATACAGAGATCTTCAACATAAACGTTCTTGTTTGTTTGATATCATGTTGAAGACCTCTGTATTCTAATATATGTAGCCTATTGAATTCACTATCTAAAGTAAAATAAATATAGTGAATGACTTAATAAGCCTGCAGCCTCCGTATCTCTGCCCTTCAGGTGACCTCTGATGTCATGTCTGTATGTTGGTTGAACATGTTGACGAGTAGAAACGGAGGAACCATGTTGTCCTGCGGTGAACTGGGCTACATTCAGTCTGGACAGCTGCATTGTTAGAAGTGTAGCTCGCTGCTGTCGCCCGTTGTGTCCACACAAAAGGTTTGTGTGTTTATCTGGGAGCACATCTGCAGGTCAACAAGGTCTCCGTGACCTTCTACCTCCCCCCTCTCCCCCCCCTCCCCCCGAGCTAACAGAGACTTCACCACCGACACCAGGCCCCGGTCCGGGTTCAAACCGGCCTTTACGCACCGCCATCAGACCTGCACGCGTTCCTTCCAGAGAAGACGTTGGCGGTGAAAGCGGCGTGTGAAGACGGCGAAGCATCGTCGGACGGTCGTGATGCTTCAGCGTAGACGAACCCTCAGTGTCAGTCTGAGGAGACTATTGATTTTAATTAGCGTCTGCCCACAGGGAGCTGGCTGTTGATTGGAGAAGAATAGGATGTCCTCAAAACTATGATAAAAATCACACACACACACACACAGCTAATTATGAGGTTTAATCAGCGCCGGCATGGCTGTAGGTCCTGTCCAAGGTGCTTAGAGGTGGAAGGAAACGGCGAGGGAAAGGCAGACACTCACGGTGAAAAGCTCCAGTTTGGTTCCACATTTATAACCCAAAACAAAGCTCAATGTAAGTTGTCTTATCATAATTCATATAAACGACAGAATCTCAAATAGTGACCAGCATGAACTAATAGTAGTACAGATTAAGTTAAAACTATGATGAAAAAGACTTTGAGCTAATTATTATTTATCACAAAGGCTGATCTAATAACAAATGTAATGACCCAGGATCACTGCAATGATCCAGGATCACTGCAATGATCCAGGATCACTGTAATGATCCAGGAGTCGCTGTAATGATCCAGGAGTCACTGCAATGATCCAGGATCACTGCAATGATCCAGGATCACTGCAATGATCCAGGATCACTGCAATGATCCAGGATCACTGTAATGATCCAGGATCACTGCAATGATCCAGGATCACTGTAATGATCCAGGAGTCACTCTAATGATCCAGGAGTAACTGCAATGATCCAGGATCACTGTAATGATCCAGGATCACTGCAATGATCCAGGAGTAACTGCAATGATCCAGGATCACTGTAATGATCCAGGATCACTGCAATGATCCAGGATCACTGTAATGATCCAGGAGTCGCTGTAATGATCCAGGAGTCACTGCAATGATCCAGGATCACTGCAATGATCCAGGATCACTGCAATGATCCAGGAGGCTGTAATGATCCAGGATCACTGCAATGATCCAGGATCACTGTAATGATCCAGGAGTCACTCTAATGATCCAGGAGTAACTGCAATGATCCAGGATCACTGTAATGATCCAGGATCACTGCAATGATCCAGGAGTAACTGCAATGATCCAGGATCACTGTAATGATCCAGGATCACTGCAATGATCCAGGAGTAACTGCAATGGTCCAGGAGTAACTGCAATGATCCAGGAGTAACTGCAATGATCCAGGATCACTGCAATGATCCAGGAGTAACTGCAATGATCCAGGATCACTGTAACGATCCAGGAGTCGCTGTAATGATCCAGGAGTAACTGCAATGATCCAGGAGTAACTGCAATGATCCAGGATCACTGTAATGATCCAGGATCACTGCAATGATCCAGGATCACTGCAATGATCCAGGATCACTGCAATGATCCAGGATCACTGCAATGATCCAGGATCACTGTAATGATCCAGGAGTCACTGCAATGATCCAGGAGTCGCTGTAATGATCCAGGAGTCACTGTAATGATCCAGGATCACTGCAATGATCCAGGAGTAACTGCAATGATCCAGGATCACTGTAATGATCCAGGATCACTGCAATGATCCAGGATCACTGTAATGATCCAGGAGTCGCTGTAATGATCCAGGAGTCACTGCAATGATCCAGGATCACTGCAATGATCCAGGAGGCTGTAATGATCCAGGATCACTGCAATGATCCAGGATCACTGTAATGATCCAGGAGTCACTCTAATGATCCAGGAGTAACTGCAATGATCCAGGATCACTGTAATGATCCAGGATCACTGCAATGATCCAGGAGTAACTGCAATGATCCAGGATCACTGTAATGATCCAGGATCACTGCAATGATCCAGGAGTAACTGCAATGATCCAGGATCACTGTAATGATCCAGGAGGCTGTAATGATCCAGGATCACTGCAATGATCCAGGATCACTGTAATGATCCAGGAGTCACTCTAATGATCCAGGAGTAACTGCAATGATCCAGGATCACTGTAATGATCCAGGATCACTGCAATGATCCAGGAGTAACTGCAATGATCCAGGATCACTGTAATGATCCAGGATCACTGCAATGATCCAGGAGTAACTGCAATGATCCAGGATCACTGTAATGATCCAGGATCACTGCAATGATCCAGGAGTAACTGCAATGATCCAGGAGTAACTGCAATGATCCAGGATCACTGTAATGATCCAAAAGTAACTGCAATGATCCAGGAGTAACTGCAATGATCCAGGATCACTGCAATGATCCAGGAGTAACTGCAATGATCCAGGATCACTGTAATGATCCAGGAGTCGCTGTAATGATCCAGGAGTCACTGCAATGATCCAGGATCACTGTAATGATCCAGGAGTCGCTGTAATGATCCAGGAGTCACTGCAATGATCCAGGATCACTGCAATGATCCAGGATCACTGCAATGATCCAGGATCACTGTAATGATCCAGGATCACTGCAATGATCCAGGATCACTGTAATGATCCAGGAGTCACTCTAATGATCCAGGAGTAACTGCAATGATCCAGGATCACTGTAATGATCCAGGATCACTGCAATGATCCAGGAGTAACTGCAATGATCCAGGATCACTGTAATGATCCAGGATCACTGCAATGATCCAGGAGTAACTGCAATGGTCCAGGAGTAACTGCAATGATCCAGGAGTAACTGCAATGATCCAGGATCACTGTAATGGTCCAGGAGTAACTGCAATGATCCAGGATCACTGTAACGATCCAGGAGTCGCTGTAATGATCCAGGAGTAACTGCAATGATCCAGGATCACTGTAATGATCCAGGAGTAACTGCAATGATCCAGGATCACTGTAATGATCCAGGATCACTGCAATGATCCAGGATCACTGCAATGATCCAGGATCACTGTAATGATCCAGGAGTCACTGCAATGATCCAGGAGTCGCTGTAATGATCCAGGATCACTGCAATGATCCAGGAGTAACTGCAATGATCCAGGATCACTGTAATGATCCAGGATCACTGCAATGATCCAGGATCACTGTAATGATCCAGGAGTCGCTGTAATGATCCAGGAGTCACTGCAATGATCCAGGATCACTGCAATGATCCAGGAGGCTGTAATGATCCAGGATCACTGCAATGATCCAGGATCACTGTAATGATCCAGGAGTCACTCTAATGATCCAGGAGTAACTGCAATGATCCAGGATCACTGTAATGATCCAGGATCACTGCAATGATCCAGGAGTAACTGCAATGATCCAGGATCACTGTAATGATCCAGGATCACTGCAATGATCCAGGAGTAACTGCAATGATCCAGGATCACTGTAATGATCCAGGAGGCTGTAATGATCCAGGATCACTGCAATGATCCAGGATCACTGTAATGATCCAGGAGTCACTCTAATGATCCAGGAGTAACTGCAATGATCCAGGATCACTGTAATGATCCAGGATCACTGCAATGATCCAGGAGTAACTGCAATGATCCAGGATCACTGTAATGATCCAGGATCACTGCAATGATCCAGGAGTAACTGCAATGATCCAGGATCACTGTAATGATCCAGGATCACTGCAATGATCCAGGAGTAACTGCAATGATCCAGGAGTAACTGCAATGATCCAGGATCACTGTAATGATCCAAAAGTAACTGCAATGATCCAGGAGTAACTGCAATGATCCAGGATCACTGCAATGATCCAGGAGTAACTGCAATGATCCAGGATCACTGTAATGATCCAGGAGTCGCTGTAATGATCCAGGAGTCACTGCAATGATCCAGGATCACTGTAATGATCCAGGAGTCGCTGTAATGATCCAGGAGTCACTGCAATGATCCAGGATCACTGCAATGATCCAGGATCACTGCAATGATCCAGGATCACTGTAATGATCCAGGATCACTGCAATGATCCAGGATCACTGTAATGATCCAGGAGTCACTCTAATGATCCAGGAGTAACTGCAATGATCCAGGATCACTGTAATGATCCAGGATCACTGCAATGATCCAGGAGTAACTGCAATGATCCAGGATCACTGTAATGATCCAGGATCACTGCAATGATCCAGGAGTAACTGCAATGGTCCAGGAGTAACTGCAATGATCCAGGAGTAACTGCAATGATCCAGGATCACTGTAATGGTCCAGGAGTAACTGCAATGATCCAGGATCACTGTAACGATCCAGGAGTCGCTGTAATGATCCAGGAGTAACTGCAATGATCCAGGATCACTGTAATGATCCAGGAGTAACTGCAATGATCCAGGATCACTGTAATGATCCAGGATCACTGCAATGATCCAGGATCACTGCAATGATCCAGGATCACTGTAATGATCCAGGAGTCACTGCAATGATCCAGGAGTCGCTGTAATGATCCAGGATCACTGCAATGATCCAGGAGGCTGTAATGATCCAGGATCACTGCAATGATCCAGGATCACTGTAATGATCCAGGAGTCACTCTAATGATCCAGGAGTAACTGCAATGATCCAGGATCACTGTAATGATCCAGGAGTCGCTGTAATGATCCAGGAGTAACTGCAATGATCCAGGAGTAACTGCAATGATCCAGGATCACTGTAATGATCCAGGATCACTGCAATGATCCAGGAGTCGCTGTAATGATCCAGGATCACTGTAATGATCCAGGAGGCTGTAATGATCCAGGATCACTGTAATGATCCAGGAGGCTGTAATGATCCAGGATCACTGTAATGATCCAGGAGTCACTGCAATGATCCAGGATCACTGTAATGATCCAGGAGTCACTGCAATGATCCAGGATCACTGTAATGATCCAGGAGTCACTGAAAAGATCCAGGATCACTGCAATGATCCAGGAGTCACTGCAATGATCCAGGATCACTGTAATGATCCAGGATCACTGTAATGACGGCTAACGTTGATGCATTGAAACAGACGTAACCCCTGAGAGATCACGCTCCGTGTTTAACGTTTCATTAAACCCGGCTGGAGGACGGAGACGCCAAACTCCTGTTTCATGGCGTTCAGTCAGTCCGGCTCCAGCAGGCCCTTCCTCTCCGTCCTCCGTTTCGGGGTAAAACAGGGATTTAGTTTGGTGTCTGTGCCGTTAACCAAGCAGGAAGTGTGACCGGTCATAGCGTGCGTTTGTGTAATATCCTCATCCAATCAGAGCGCAGGATGGACCGGATCACTGTCGCTACACAATTACTGTCAAATGTCAATTTCACGGCGGCAATATGGAGGAGATTAACACTCGCTCTCACACACACACACACACACACACACACACACACACTGGGGCAGAGATGGAGTGGATGTTAATGCATGGCCTGGGGAAGGGTGAAAGTGAAGGTGACTGAATGCTGTCCAGGCTAATGGAAAGCTAGCCGACCTTAACTCTATCACTGGGAATCACCTGCATGCCACAGGACAGCCGCTAAACACACCTCATCGTACACGGCTGCACATCCTGTCAGTCACAGCCCACATGACCCGCCCGCCGGGTCCCGTCCTGGAGCACTGCCGCAATTCAGCTTCCTGTTGTTTCACTCGCGACGAACAAGACTTCAGACCACCTCGGTGACCTGAGACGACCTCGTTCCCACTCCCAACCGATACCGACGCAACAAGACTTTCAACTAACAAACGGGTAAATCAAGTCCCCGACCCCGAGCAGCACCCTGACTGGATCTGGATCCATGTGGATGCTAACAAATTTAGCTTCATAATTCAAGGTCAACTTTAACGCTAAGTGTTAAAGTCATCTTAGTAGCTAACTAGCATTGGTAGCATGGTCAATCAGTGGCCCCCTGGTGGCCAGCAGAGAGAAGTAGGACCATTTTCTCATAGACTTCTATACAACCAGAGAGGAGTCGCCCCCTGGTGGCCAGCAGAGAGAAGTAGGACCATTTTCTCATAGACTTGTATACAACCAGAGAGGAGTCGCCCCCTGGTGGCCAGCAGAGAGAAGTAGGACCATTTTCTCATAGACTTCTATACAACCAGAGAGGAGTCGCCCCCTGGTGGTCAGCAGAGAGAAGTAGGACCATTTTCTCATAGACTTCTATACAACCAGAGAGGAGTCTCCCCCTGGTGGCCAGCAGAGAGAAGTAGGACCATTTTCTCATTGACTTCTATACAACCAGAGAGGAGTCGCCCCCTGGTGGCCAGCAGAGAGAATGACAGTTTAAGGCACTTCAGTGTCGGCTTCACTTCTCAGAAATGGAGGTTGTCTCCTGGTTCAAATGTCATCTTTAATAAACTTTAATAAATATAGAAGAAGATGTTTTCTTAGAAGAAGTAATATAATTATATACTAGAGGGGAAATACCAGCCTGTTTAACTTACTTATAATATTTAATTCAAATTACAAATGTAAAGATCTTCACTTCAATTACTAACAGGAATATTTCCGCTGCCCCAACAGATACTGAGTCTGGTTGGCTCAGAGCAGAGTCACTGATCATTCTACTGTTATAACTGCAGCCATCACTCTGACACACACACACACACACACACACACACACACACACACACACACACACCATCACTCTTTCACATGGTCTACCAGGCTTGACTCTGGGCTTCAAAGCTTTGTTCTGAGTGATTGACTGGCCACTGACTGCCTGACAGAGTGTGTGTGTGTGTGTGTGTGTGTGTGTGGGGTCTGGAGTTGTCAGTCCACCTGACAAACACACATTTAGAGTACCTGACTGATCCCACAATCCATTACGGGGGCTTTCCCGCTGAATGAAGTGGTCAGAACATTGACTGTGGTGTTAAATAGGTGTCAGCCGGCTGAGCGGCGAGGCTCAGGTCTGCTGGAGGCCGCTCCAACACCGACATGTTGCCATGGAAACACCAAACAACACCAACACTAACACATGACAGCACAGAGGAACCACGTGTTCACATATGATCACATACAGAACAAACAGAAAATACATCTATTTTCATTTTGTTGAAATCAGATCAATGCTAAAGTGAAAGGATATGAGAGGACAGAGCCAGGAAAGATGGCGGCCGTCCTCCGGGTCAGAGGTCGCGGCGGATAAATCGCCTCCACATCTTGTCGACCGGCCGCGGTCTGAAATCTACAACATTCTGTTGAGCACAGCTTGGCTAACCTCAGACAGCCACCTCTGTGGCACCGCTATCACTCACTGTGTGTGTGTGTGTGAGAGTGTGTGTGTGTGTGAGTGTGTGTGTGTGTGAGAGTGTGTGTGTGAGAGTGTGTGTGTGAGTGTGTGTGTGTGTGAGTGTGTGTGAGACCAGACCATACAGATAACCTGATGTTATTGATGCTCAAGACCACAGAGCCACTGCTATCTACATGTGCTGCATAACACACACACACACACACACACACAC
>CM056823.1:1035000-1120000 GCA_029853015.1 Chelidonichthys spinosus
ATTTAATTTTATTTAATCATAGTCTGATAATTCTCTCAGGACTGTTCAATGTTCCAATGTTGTTTATAGGGGTGTTTTATTTTTACTATTCTAATGGTTGATACCGGAGGAGCAGTTTAGTTGAGAAAGGGAAATTTTGAAGTTAGATGTTTGGGTTTAAGAGCTTGCTGCTTTTCTTTTTAGCAGCTTTCTTGGGAGGGATGGGGGGGGGGGGGGGTCACTGCCAACAGCTGGGGAATCAAATGTACACACATATTTCTCTTTTGACCTGTCATTTAGCATATCTCACACTCTTTACTTTTTCTATTACTTGTGGATAGTTGTGTGAATTTTGCCAGTTGGAATGTCAAGGGCTTGAACCACCCAGTAAAGAGGAGAAAGATTTTTTCACATTTAAAACGGCTTAAAGCAGACATCGTTTTCCTGCAAGAAACCCACATTCGCAGCTCGGACAGCGGTCGTCTGCTGACGGGTTGGGGGGGAGGGGCGTTCCACTCCTCCTTTCAGGCTAAGGCCAGAGGAGTTTCAATCTTAATCTCTCCAAATATTGCCTTCGAGCCTCATAATGTGACTTCTGATAAATTTGGCCGATATATTATTGTGACTGGGAAATTATACAACACAATGGTGGTCCTTGTTAATGTCTATGCCCCCAACGTGGATGAACCAACCTTTTTTGAGCGCCTATTTTCATTACTCCCAGACCTTAATACACACTCTCTTATCTTTGGAGGTGATCTGAACTGCTGGCTGGATCCACTTTTAGACCGGTCTTCCACCAACCCCGCCACGCCGAGTAAATCAGCCAGTCTCATTCAGGCCTTCCTCATGCAGTATGGTGTTTGTGATGTGTGGCGCTCTCTACATCCCCAGGAAAAGGAATACTCCTTTTTTTCACATGTCCATCACACATATTCACGCATAGATTATGTTCTCCTTGACCATGGACTCCTGCCCCT
The DNA here is from genome assembly GCA_029853015.1 of Chelidonichthys spinosus. Taxonomy (NCBI): domain Eukaryota; kingdom Metazoa; phylum Chordata; class Actinopteri; order Perciformes; family Triglidae; genus Chelidonichthys; species Chelidonichthys spinosus. Next base: position 1,035,960 of record CM056823.1, read on the forward strand.
TGTCCGCTCCTGTGATTACCACAGTATTGTCATCTCAGACCACGCACCTGTCTCCATGGCTATATCCCTTCCAAATCTCCCCCGGAGGAGCAGACAGTGGCGTTTCAACTCCACTCTGCTGTCGGACGACAAATTTGTGGAGTTCATAAAAAATGAAATAAGCTTTTTCTTATCTACTAACATATCCCCTGAGGTCTCTAGTCTGATTGTATGGGATGCCCTTAAGGCCTACCTCAGGGGACAAATTATATCTTACACAGCTCAAATGAAAAGTAAAGCTAACAAAGAGCGTTCAGATCTGGCTCATCAAATTGGGGAAATTGACAAACAATATGCGCTAACTAAAAATCCAAATCTTTACAAGAAACGATTAGAGCTCCAAACTAAATTTGACCTCCTTACCACTCATTCAGTCGAATATTTGCTCCTGAAAAATAAAGCCACATTCTATGCCCATGGAGACAAGGCCGACAAACTGCTTGCAAACCAGCTAAAGGGCTTTTCTGCTAAACAAAACATAATTAAAATTCATACACGTAATGGTGACATTACCACAGACCATACTCAAATTAACGATGCTTTCAGGGACTTCTATTCAAATCTGTACTCCTCAGAATCTCCACCCGATCCTAATGCCATACGCAACTTTCTAAACAGCCTCAATGTTCCCAAACTCCAACCAGACCATGGTAAGAGACTGGATGAGCCCATAACACAGGCTGAAATAGCCTCAGCTATTTCTTCAATGCAGTCAGGCAAGAGTCCAGGCCCCGACGGGTTCCCAGCTGAGTTTTTTAAGAAGTTCTCTTTACTTCTGTCTTCACAACTTTGTTCTGTGCTTTGTGAATCATTTAGGCAAGGCTCCCTTCCTAAGTCATTTTCTGAAGCCTGTATTACCCTTATCGCCAAAAAAGGCAAGGATCCCACACATTGCGCCTCCTACAGGCCCATTTCTCTTATCAACACTGATGCAAAAATTCTGGCCAAAGTCTTAGCTCGCAGACTAGAAAATATCCTTCCAACCATCATATCTGAGGATCAAACCGGTTTTATAAAGGGTAGACACTCCTTCTTCAATATACGCCGATTATTGAACATTATCTATTCCACCCCTGATGACACCCCTGAGTGTGTAGTCTCCATCGATGCTGAAAAGGCATTTGATCGCGTGGAGTGGGTCTACCTGTGGGCAGTGCTGGAGAAATTTGGTTTTGGGCCAAACTTCACTGCGTGGATTAAGCTGCTGTACTCTCACCCTACCGCCTTGATCCGAACCAACTCCCAGCTGTCCAGCCCATTCAGCCTGCATCGTGGAACCCGCCAGGGGTGTCCTCTCAGCCCCATGCTATTTGACCTGGTTATTGAACCTCTCGCCATCGCCATCCGCAGCCGGGATGACATCTCGGGTATATGGAGAGGCGGCATTGAGCATAGGGCCTCGATCTATGCGGACGACCTTATGCTCTTGATCTCAAACCCGACTACCTCTCTCCATTCGGCTCTATCACTACTCGATAACTTCAGTCAACTGTCTGGGTATAAAATAAACTTTGAAAAAAGTGAACTGTTTCCAATTGGCAATGTTGCATCTGCTTCAGACTTCACCAATTTCCCATTTAAAATTGTAAATCACAAAATTTCCTATTTAGGCGTCACGATTACCAGGAAGCACAAAGACCTTTTTAAAGAGAACTTTTTAAATTTATCAACTCAAATCAAACAAACACTCACACAATGGTCACCACTCACCATGTCCCTCATTGGGCGAATAAATTCCATCAAAATGACCATTTTACCAAAACTTTTGTACCTATTTCAGGCTTTACCGATTTTTATCCCCAAAACCTTTTTTGATCATCTTGATTCGACTATCTCTTCTTATATTTGGAAGGGGAAAAGGGCTCGTCTTAATAAAGCTCATTTACAAAAGACGAAGACTGCCGGTGGTCTGGCTCTGCCTAATCTCCGTTTTTATTATTGGGCTGCCAACTTGCGGTGTCTCACATTCTGGTCTCACTTTCATAATCGACCGGATCCTCCTGACTGGGTGGCGATGGAGCTGAGATCAGAAGACGACGTATCCCTGGCTGCATTGATCGGCTCCTCTCTTCCACTCTCAACCGGATCTTTAAAAAATCCAGTGGTTAAACACTCGGTGAAGATCTGGTCTCAGTTCCGAAAGTTTTTCAAATTCCATGACTTTTCACCATTTAGCCCAATATTACATAATCATTTTTTCAAACCTTCACTCGAGGACCCCACCTTCAAAGAGTGGAGTCAGAAGGGAATAGCACGCTTCAAAGACCTATTTATTGATAATAATTTGGCATCATTTCAACAATTACGTAACAAATTTTCACTTTCACAGTCAAATTTCTTCCGTTATCTACAAATTCGACATTTTATACTTTCTAAATTGCCCACCACACTAAGTTCTGACAGGAATATTGTTGACACAGTTCTCTCCTCAAATCCACACCAGAGGAGGCCCGTCTCTGTGTTCTGCAGCACGATGTTGGCTCTGAGGACGGCATCTATGGATAGGATCAGGGCGGCATGGGAGGAGGACCTAGGTACCCCCCTCTCTGAGGAAACATGGTCATCTGTTTTAAAACAAGTCAACTCCTCATCTCTGTGTGCCCGTCATAACTTAATCCAATTCAAAGTGGTTCACAGAGTTCACATCTCCAGAACCAAACTGGCCACCTTCTATCCCGACATCAGCCCACTCTGTACCAAATGCAACATCTCAGACGGCTCACTCTTTCACATGTTTTGGACTTGTCCTAAACTTAGCGGATTCTGGACAGAGGTTTTTCACTCCCTCTCCCAGATTTTGACAGTGAGGGTGGAGCCGAACCCCCTTATTGGTTTGTTTGGAGTCACGGGTGAGGTTCGACTGTCCTCTGAACAGCGCCGCACTCTAGCGTTTGCCTCTCTCCTGGCTCGGAGGTCTGTCCTCCTCAGATGGAGGGACTCCTCCCTCCCACACACACCGATTGGCTGACGGCCCTAATGACATGTTTGAAGATTGAAAAGATAAGGTACTCTCTCCATTATTCTAATGGGAGATTCCTGCGTGCCTGGGGACCTTTTTTGAACATGTGTCAGTCCTCTTAGGCCCTTGACGTTCCACAATTTGGCATCTTTTTTATTATTTTTTTGTTTACTGTATTGACAACTATAATCCACACTCATTATTAAACTGCATATTTAAAGGTCATGAAGCTCACTGGCAGTGACGGGGATTAATTTTACGGTTTATTTTATTTTTGCTGTTGTTTTATTGTTGTCTCTTTCTTTCTGTGTGTGTTGGATCTCATTTCTATATTTCATTTCATTTTGTCTTTTTAAACTGAAATCCATGCACTGTTATTGCAAAAAAATAAATAAAGAGATTTTGATTTAAAAAAAAGACTCACCTGTTCAGACTTCACCTCGACTCTACATAGCATGACCCACTAACACCCCCCCTCGACAACCCCCCCCCCCCCCCCCCAAAAAAAAAAAAAACCTTACCTATAGCACTCTGATCTTAGCACTGTTGCTCTTGAAGTACTACTTTACTCAGATGAGGACCTAACACTTGTTCTATTTTTAGCTCTTACTTTATCGGCAATGATACGTCGTGGTTTCTTTGTTTCCTTCTTTTGACAAATGTACTTATTGTAAGTCGCTTTGGACAAAAGCGTCTGCTAAATGACCTAAATGTAAATGTAAATGTCTACATGGAGGAGACCTGGTGGAGTCTACATGGAGGAGACCTGGTCAGGGTCTACATGGAGGAGACCTGGTGGTGGTCTATGTGGAGGAGACCTGGTCAGGGTCTACATGGAGGAGACCCGGTGGGGTCTACATGGAGGAGACCTGGTCAGGGTCTACATGGAGGAGACCTGGTGGAGTCTACATGGAGGAGACCTGGTGGTGGTCTATGTGGAGGAGACCTGGTCAGGGTCTACATGGAGGAGACCCGGTGGGGTCTACATGGAGGAGACCCGGTGGGGTCTACATGGAGGAGACCCCGTGGGAGTCTATGTGGAGGAGACCTGGTCAGGGTCTACATGGAGGAGACCTGTTGAGACCTCCTGAGAGCTACGGAGGGCGTTTGCTGTGACCTTTAACCTTTGTGATTCACAGAGATGTGATTAAATGTGCAGAATGAACATACTTCCACATTTCCATCTTCCTTTATAAATGATGACATCATAACGGCGGCTGTCATCCTCAATCAGAGTGTCGTTAACGCCGGCCTGCTGAATAAAGGTTTCATTGAAGGAGACACGTTAGAGGGAAACGTTAATCAGAGGAGAAGATAATAAAGTTATTCATCGCTGCGTTGTCAGTGTTGATCATCTCTTTAACGGCGCTTTGATTCGTTACGGCTCGGCCTCGTCACAACGCATTATCCACCTGGGATGACATCATCACTGTCTACTCCCATGACATCAGCGTGGCAGGTTGACTGAGAGGCGTGCAGCCAATCCAACGCATGGCTGCGTCCCGAAGAGCCTCTGACGGCCAATCAGCTGTCAGCGCCGCAGACGTCTCCTCCTCTTAGGCTGATGAGCAGCCAATCGGCCGCTCAGAGCCTGAACACGGGTTTCTCTCCTCGCCGCCGGCTCGTTTCCGTCAAACCGCGTGTTCAACGTTCATAAGATTTCCTTCTGCCAGTCAGCCCGGATTAAAGATTTAAAATCTATGGAAGCCCTGAGAGGCAAACGACAGAAATATATGTACTGGTGATCCATTGTCCTAGTTTTGGCAGGAAAATTGATTAGAATTCATCTGTAAAATTAATAAAATAATATTCTTTCCACCAGAATTTTTTTTTAGGATCTGGAAAAGATTTTTTTTAAAAACAGGTTATTTGTTTGTTGTTGTAATACTAATTTCGGCCACATGAGGCTGAAGTGTGCCATCATCTAAAAAATATATATTAAATTATTATTTATGTGTGATAGGTGAATGGTGTACTTCAGCCCCTGGTGGCCTGAATGAGTATTACAACTGGCCCCGCCCCATTTGTTTATTCAGCTCTGTGGCGATACGGAAATGGAAAGAAATCACATATGAGGACATTTCTAACGACTTCGGGTCTCTGGGTGTTGATGAGGAAACGTATGGAAGCATAAATAAGATGTTTAAAGTTAATAACAATTATACCAATTTTAAAAATCAATAAAAAAAGGAAAAAAAGTCAGAAACACAGGAGGGAAATGATCTGGATCAGACTCAGGGCCTCTCAGGGCTTCCATACACATAAAGAATGGTGGACTATTCCTTTAAGGAAACAAGTTTTTTTGTGATGTTCAATAAATTGAAAGAAAATGTTTTGTTATCCAGGAAATAGCCGATAATGATGAACTCTCACTCATAAAACCCGCCGGACTTTTCCTTTAGTGTTTAGTGATACGCTGAAGTTGCATCTTTTTACTGCAGGATATGGATTTCACATCAAAGGATGAGATAGAAAAGTATTAAAAACGTGGTGTAGAGACACACAGAAACACAAGCATCGTTCTCTCATGTTTCTGCTCTAATTGTAACAAAACAGAGAAAATCAGCAGAGTGCTATGAATGACAAGGTGAAGTGTGAAATGTCCCGTTAGCCGCCCGCTGACTTCATCTCGCCGCTCGTGTCCGACTAATGTCAAGCTCAGCAGGCGGCAGAATCTGGAAGATTAACATGGTTGTGAATTCATTTTTGTGTGTAAAACGTCGTCTCCGGGAGTTGAAAGCGTTTAAAGATCGATCGGCGAGAGTTTACCTGCCGAATGGCCGAAGTGACGATTCTTCACGCCGTGATACTTTATTGATTCCGTTTCGCCGCCGAGTTTAACCCTCGGAGAGTTCATCACAGCGATTTATGCCGTTCAACACAATTAAATCTCTTTCATTACACTATTTTATAGTAATCTACCATCAGCATGAAGAGGAGCAGGATACAAGGACTGTGGAGGATCCAGGAGGCCTGGGAGGTTCAGCCCCTGGTGGCCAGCAGAGAGAATGCATGTTTAAGGACCTCCAGACCCGGAGGGTTCCTCCTGGACGAACCACAGAACCGAGGAGGTCTTCTTAAAGGATGTAAACGTGTAAAATAACGGTGTCTGTTTGACTCCGCCCCTTCCGACGTGGACCACCTGGCTCTTTTTATGTCAAAGCTTTGACAAATCAAGGAAGTTGTTTTGTTGCATTGAACCCAGCGGGCGGTGAGTGACGTACCGTTCGTGGCCAGCAGGTGTCGCTACGTAGCGATGAGACCGGTGTGATGACGCCTGAACAAGGCAGACCTCGGATCAGGACCGGGTGGCTCTGAGAGAGAGAGACAGGATATAATAATGGGAGACATTAGGAATATCTGGAGGGGCTGCATCACACTGCTGCTGTAGGTAATAGACTTAGCCCCGATACGCTATGCCAGTTAATAGTCTAATCCAGTCCCCCGTGCCGGGCCCTCCCAGGTTATAGCCCTATCCCTGCCACAGTCTATTCAGGGAGATAATAAAGGAGCGGTGATGGGGTGTGTTCCCTCCTGGACCGATAAGACGCCCGGCAGGGAAATGGAATTCTGCTTCTGCTGAAACATTATGATTTATGGATTGGGCGCTCGGCTCTGTGGCCTGGCTGTGTCCACTCGTATCTGTGTGTGTGTGTGTGTGTGTGTGTGTGGGAAGAACAATGTGTGTACTAGGATGCAGCGTGTCCATTGTGTGTGTGTGTGTGTGTGTGTGATGTAAAGCAGCGTGAGCGGTTGGATAATTCGGTCCCGGCTGCTCCGACTATCTGACTGATTGTAATTCCACTGAATCATAATAATAAATCCACTTTATAGTTTCTTCCATTCAATCAATTCAATAAACATACACACTCATTGGAAGGTCAGATGACTAATCTCTTTACAGCACACACACACACACACACCCACTCACACACACACACACACACACCCACACACACACACACACACACACACATACACACACACCCACACACACACACACCCCACACACACACACACACACACACACACACCCACACACACACACACACACACACACACACACACACACACACACACACACACACACACACACACCCAACACACACACACACACCACACAACACACACACCCCCACACACACACACACACACACCACACACACACACACACACACACACACACACACACACCACACACACACACACACACACACACACACCTACACACACACACACACACACACACACACACACACACACACACACACACACACACACACACACACACACACACACACACACGGCTACGGCCTGGAATAAAGAGACTACCAGTGTTAGTATAATCATTAAAAACAATACTCATAACAATAATAATAATTTTAACAATAATACCAATGTTAATTATATTATAATTATAAATTAATACAAAATAATAATGATAATAATACATAATAATAACATTAACCGTAATAATAATAATAGGTTATAATCATAATTTCAGACTTCTATACAACCAGAGAGGAGTCGCCCCCTGGTGGCCAGCAGTGAGGATAACAGTTTAAGGCACTTCAGCCTTGGCTTCACTTCTCTGAACTGGAGGTCTCCTGAACCCCAGAAACACATTTAAACCGAGCGGCTCGTGTTAAATGATTAAAGTTATGTTATTAAACATTCATCAGCTGTTTTTCATGTTGAGCTTGAAACTTAAATCCTGATTTTGGAAATAATACTTTGACAAAATGTCTTTCTGGAGCTTTCAGACACTTCTCATGGCCTTCATCAGCAGATGGAGTCCATAAATATGAAAGTATATTGCTGTTTTTAAAAGTGCTATACAAATAAAGTTATTATTGTTAATATTATATGTCATATAATTACCTGACTATGTGGAACAGCGACTCCTCCTCAGGTATGTTGTGTTATAAAGCAGTTATTAATGTTGGGATTCATATCCGATTAAGGCGACGCTGCTCTGTGAGTGTAAAACGTTAGAGGGGAGGGCAGCACCACTCAATTGACCTCAGGGTCAAACCACTTGACCTCCGACCTCCCCGAGGTTCACCCGCTCTCACATGGACCCGCCAGACAGACAGAGGGGGGGGGGGGACTTCATAGTTCATCGGGATTCTGTTGTCTTCCATCATTTTCCCAGAATGCATCAGTGATGTGAAACATTTCACCATCAAACAATGAACACGTTTCATTCTGATCATGTGAAGTTTAAACACTTTTAACTGTTTTAAAATTAGACACAATTTATCTGTTTATCTTGTTCTGGAAACGACCTGTTTTCATTTAAGGCACATGAAATACAAGAGAGGCAAATATTAAATAAATATCTGACACTTTCTGTTCATTATTATATTATTATTATTATTATTATTATTCTTTCTGTTCAGCTGCTGCACTTTTACACCATTAAACAGCTTTTATGTAATAATGTGCTGATTCAGCACTAAATACTACAGAAACACTGAAGGATTCAGAGATAATTATGACTTCTGATAGTCTAATTCCTTTAACAGTTTATTGAATCATGATGAGCCTATTTATTTATCAAGATAGTTTGGGCTTTTTTATTTCACTTCTGTAGATTATTATGATTGTTTGTTTATTTCCTCCTTTTATAAAAACCAAAGTAACGTTTTCCACGACAGCTTCATGTCTTAGATCTCATCTGTAACTGTTTATCTTCCACTTTTCAAATTCATTCATTCATCAATATCATTTTCTATTTTCTTGGCTCGTGAATGTTTTTAATTGTGTTTAAATGTCTTTTATAATGCGTTCATTTGCACTGTTTGCTGTTTTATATGAGTTCATAAAAACATGTTTTGATCCTGAAGTCAACAATAGATAACGCCTTATTTCCATATTCAAACATAACATTTCAGAAAACTTCATAATGGAATAAAAAGCAGAATTATCTTGCTAATAATCACATGGGGAGGTTTCATTGTGATATATGTAAGTTATTAAATTGAATCATTTAAACCTGTTTTACGACTAAAAACAGAACCAGTTTTTTGATGCAGGTTGAAGGTATTTTCAGATCTGTGCTGCGATACAAAGACAAATCCTACATTCAGATTCCTCTGCTATGAAAATCTACCACAATGAGCCTCGTTAGGCTCATCATTATTTACATTTACAACAGACGAGTCACACTTCTGTTCGCTTTTGTCTCGTCTTAATAAAGTTGTACAGAGTGTTGCTGAACCTCCAGGTGCGTCTCACTCATCTGTCTCACCCCCTCCTCCCCGTCTCACCCATCTGTCTCACCCCCTCCTCCCCATCTCTCCTCCTCTTCCTCCTTTCGTCCAGCCTCTCCTTTTCCTTCCTTCCCACCTCCTCTCTTTACATTGAGTCTCGCCTCCCGTTTCCACTCCCCCCCTCCTCCTCCCTCCTCCCCCCTCATCTCTGTCGCCGTTGGCAGCCTATTTAAATGCTCCATTGGAGAAGGATTAAGGTTTATGCAAGGTCAGTGTGGGATGTGATAATTATAATCACAGCTTTTTGCCTGGCCAATGACGGCCATTTGTTATTCTCAGCTCAGTGGCTTCAGAAGCCCCTGGGGGGAGGGGGGGGGGGGGCTGGTGGGAGGTGTTGACAAGAGGCTGGCTGATTTACTGGGCCTCCCCCTCCTCCTCTCCCACTTCTTCTCCTCCGTACATCGTCCATCCCTCCGTCTCCTCATCTCTACTTTCTTCTCTCCTCCACTTCTTCATTATAGAGATATAGAACATAGAGAGGACAGTCTGGTTATTGATCAGACAGAATATCACAGTGTGATCTTGTAGGTAATTATAGAATTGGACTGTTAATGTATTAAAGCATACATATTTGTTTTTATGACATTTTAGAAGCATGTTGCTTCTCATGTATTCCATTTCTGAAGAATTATGTTTGAACTTATTTCTCTTTTATAGTTTGTTAAATGCTTGACATGAATTAATTAATACAAATAAATAAATGACCTAAATGTAAATAAATATTGAAGGCCGTCGCTGCCGAGTGTGTTCGCCCCAGAGAAATGAGGAAGAAACATGTTGATGAAAAGAAACGTCTTCATTATAATCCTGATTATAATCCTCAACATCTACATGCTCCCACTAGGACAAATCATGCAAAATAATAACATTGACCACCATTGCTATGCCGATGACACCCAAATCTATGTAGCACTATCACCAAACGACTATCGCCCCATAGATCTTCTGTGCCAGTGCATTGAGCAAGTCAAAGACTGGATGTGCCAAAACTTCCTACAACTAAATGAAGACAAAACTGAGATAATTGTTTTTGGTGCTAAAAAAGAAAGGTTTAAAGTAATTCAACACCTTCACTCTCTGTCCCTGAAAACCTCAACCAAAGCCAGAAATCTTGGGGTTATTATGGATTCTGATTTACATTTCAACAGTCACATTAAATCAGTAACAAAATCCGCCTACTATCACCTAAAAAATGTAGCAAGACTTAGAGGGCTCATGTCAGCTCAAGACTTAGAAAAACTTGTACATGCCTTTATTACTAGTAGGCTAGACTACTGTAATGGTCTCCTTGCAGGTCTTCCGAAAAAAACTGTCAGGCAGCTACAGCTTGTTCAGAACGCTGCTGCTAGAGTTCTTACAAAGACCAAAAAATGTGAGCACATTACACCAATTCTTAAATCCTTACATTGGCTCCGTGTATGTCAGAGGATTGATTTCAAAATCCTCCTGCTCACATATAAATCACTACATGGTCTAGGACCGAAGTATATCACTGATATGCTCCCACTACATAAGCCTTCTAGACCACTAAGATCTTCTGAGACCAATCTGTTAGTGATTCCCAGAGTAAACAACAATCACGGGAGAGCATCATTTAGTCACTATGCAACAAATGGCTGGAATAAACTTCCTGAAGATGGAAGACTTGCCCCAACTCTGACCACTTTTAAAACTAGACTGAAAACTTTTATGTTCACCATAGCTTTCTGCTAAATCTTTTAATGTCTGCACTGTTTTTAATTATTGTAAATATGTTTTTATTCTCCTTTCTTTCTGTAATGCATTTTTAAATTTGCCTTTATTTTCTTTTAATTCTTCGATTTTTTTTTCACTTTATTGTATGACATGTTATGATGTGAAGCACTTTGAGTCTGCCTTGGGTATGTATTGTGATATACAAATAAAGTTGCCTTGCCTTGCCTTGATGTCAAGACGCAGCTAGGAGACTATAAACACCTCCAAAGACACATTCAAGCACTTCCAGGTGCATTTCCATGCTTTTCCAGCCCCTTCCAGCTGTGGTAAACTCCATATTTGTACCAATCCAATGGTCAGTATTCAGTCTACTTATTCTGTCACTTGTTCATCACATTAAATGAGATGTTCTTGTCCTCTAAACAACCAACATGATGTTTGGAGACAGCTTTTTACAGAAGGACCACAAATGAAAGGAAAACTAATTTATGGCGTCATTTCAGTGCCAAAATCCGCGAGCATAAAAACCATATTCAGCGCGCATAAAGACCACTCTCTGCGCGCTCGCCGTCACTCTCTGCGCGCTCGGCGTCACTCTCTGCGCGCTCGCCGTCACTCTCTGCGCGCTCGCGGTCTCTGTGCACACGCTCGCTGTCACTCTCTGTGCCTTCTACGCGCTCGACTTTGCTGAGTTTTGGCACTCTGGGGGCGGGCATTGAATAGACGGCCCCGCAACCCCCCCTCCTTTCTGATTGGTCACTTTAAACGCCTACTACTGTCTCCAGGTCAGAGCCAATCCGAGGCAGAGTAGGGCGGGTCATCATTGCGGTTGGCGGTAGCATTTGATGGCGGAATTGAGATGAGAGATTGCGGATCTCCATCACAATTACTCGCAAGCTGTTCAATAAATTCATAATTTAAATATCTGTTTGTTCCTCAACTTACCTCTTGTTTTTCTGACATCTCATCCGCAATCCCATCAAATGCTGCCGCCAACCGCAATGATGACCCGCCCTACTCTGCCTCGGATTGGCTCTGACCTGGAGACAGTAGTAGGCGTTTAAAGTGACCAATCAGAAAGGAGGGGGGGTTGCGGGGCCGTCTATTCAATGCCCGCCCCCAGAGTGCCAAAACTCACCAAAGTCGAGCGCGTAGAAGGCACAGAGAGTGACAGCGAGCGTGTGCACAGAGACCGCGAGCGCGCAGAGAGTGATGCCGAGCGCGCAGAGAGTGACGGCGAGCGCGCAGAGAGTGACGGCGAGCGCGCAGAGAGTGATGCCGAGCGCGCAGAGAGTGACGGCGAGCGCGCAGAGAGTGGTCTTTATGCGCGCTGAATATGGTTTTTATGCTCGCGGATTTTGGCACTGAAATGACGCCATACTAATTCCACTAACAGATCCACAGAAATATAATCACCAACTATTTTCATCATCTGTTCATCATCAAAAGTCATTTTTCAGAAAGAAATGTCAGGAAATGCTGTTTTCAGTTTCTTTTCTCTGTTCTATCATAGATGTCACACCAAAATTCAAGGATTTTCAAGGATTTCCAGCACCCGTACCAACCCTGATTAAACCTTCATGTTATCTGAAGTGAAAGATGTGATTAGATGTGATTGATTGCATAATGTGCAAAATAAGCGTCATTCGCGTATTTGAAATAATCTCCGGAGAACTGAGAACGTGAGATCCGATGATCTTTAGATCCACTGGATCTCCTCATCATCAGGACGACGTCAAGGTAACTGAATGTTACTTCATGTAAGTCAGGTACGTTTAATGAACCTGATATTTCTGCTCTTTCTACCTTGTATTTATTTATAATGATGAGGATCTTGCCGTGTAATTGCAGCTTAACCTTTGTAAATGGAAAGGAGCAGCACAATCCCAGTCTGCCTACTGGGAGCTGCCCTACAACCTGAGTCTATACTGGGGCGGCCTACTGGGAGCTGCCCCGAGACCCCCCCTTAAACCCCTTAAACCCCGGCACACTGGGATTTGGCCAGCACAAGAACCCAGTGTGTGTGTGTGTGTGTGTGTGCGTACAGGCCCGTTGCTGGTTCTGGTTCACGTGTGCAGCCTTGCTGTTCACTACATGATGCAGAGCTAACCAAGCCTCCATCCATCACCCCTCCAGTCAGCCATGTTGGACCGCTCCGGCCTGCTGCTGCTGGGGAACACACACACACACACACACACACACACACACACACATACACACGGGGGACGAGCCATGGCCCGGGATCACAGTGTTTTCCCGTTGACCTGCGTTGGAACCTGAGCTAGAACAGAAGCAGAGAGACCAGGCGGGTCAGGGTCCAGGATTTGGGTGAATGAGTCCTTTAAAGCGGAGCTGCCAGTCTGCATGTCATTCTGAGGGGGCAGCAGGGGGAGGTGACACGGCCCAGGAACGGCTGGAGGAACATGCTGGGTGCTTGTAGGCCGATGCTCGCTGTGATTCATACGTCCTCCAGGCCTCGGCGGGCCTCGGCGGCCGGCACATAAATAACCAGATACACTGGCAGGTCACAGCGAGGCCAGCGACAGGCGGATAAATCAAACGCTCCTCTCTGATTAATCATTGAACATGGTCACGGCGTCGTTATATGTAACAATGCACGCTGACTTTAAGATTCTAAACATCTCAGGCTCTTCTTCCCTGAACGCCTCGGAAACAAACACTGCAGCGTGAAGAACGACCGATTACAGCAGCTGTCGACGGCTGAATCCAAATTCAAAACAGAATCAAAATTTTACATGAATAATTACTCATTTTTCATTTGTATTAAAAACTGTATTAAAACATGGTTATTTAACGTATAATGCGAATAATAATAACCTACATTTATTTCTGATTTCTGTACAAAATTGTGATTCTGATTTTTAACAAACGTACACATTCACGTTAAATGACAATTATTGAATACCTACGTATATCAATGTTAATGTCGATACTAACATTTGAAATAGAAATAAGAAACGTAATGAATTAATCAGTGTTGTATTTATGTGGCCTTTCACATTCAACCTGTAAAAGAAAATAATTACTTAGTTTCCACATAATAATGTTGCTTTTATTTTAAGTATCATGCATTATTAATATTTAAATTATGCAGCTGTATAAAGGTTTATGTCTGACCTGATCATGTGATCCTGCTATAACCAATATATGTTTAAAAATAAATTAGTACTAATACAGATGTCACATGACAGGCTTTTGTTATTAATAGAGTCACATGACCTTATTAAATACTAAATGAACATCATGCTGGATTGAAGAAGACTTGAAACTAGAGATTGAGACCATAAACTCATGTTTACAATGTTTACTGAGATAATACATCAAGAGAGAAGTAGGTACATTTTCTCATAGACTTCTATACAACCAGAGAGGAGTCGCCCCCTGGTGGCCAGCAGAGAGAAGTAGGACCATTTTCTCATAGACTTCTATACAACCAGAGAGGAGTCGCCCCCTGGTGGCCAGCAGAGAGAAGTAGGACCATTTTTATAGACTTCTATACAACCAGAGAGGAGTCGCCCCCTGGTGGCCAGCAGAGAGAAGTAGGACCATTTTCTCATAGACTTCTATACAACCAGAGAGGAGTCGCCCCCTGGTGGAGCAGAGAGAAGTAGGACCATTTTCCTCATAGACTTCTATACAACCAGAGAGGAGTTGCCCCCTGGTGGCCAGCAGAGAGAAGTAGGACCATTTTCTCATAGACTTCTATACAACCAGAGAGGAGTCGCCCCCTGGTGGCCAGCAGAGAGAATGAGAGTTTAAAGGCACTTCAGCCTTGGCTTCACGTCTGAGAAGTTGCCTCCTGGTATGAACCCTCTGGAGATCTGGATCTCTCACACATCTCCTCTTGAGAGCTCAACAAGTAAAACCTCTGCTGACTCCTGCCTTTGAGCAGCGGGATTAGAACCGCTGGAGGGTTGAAGCCTCCGTGGATCCGGTGTGACGCTGGCAGAGCGGCGCAGAGGAACAGCCATGGCCGCCTCTCTAATTGTGTCTGCCAGTGTTGGAGGTTTGTGGGTTTGAAGGACAGGGTCTCATTAGGCATTCACACCCAGGGCTCGCTCCAATTGGGCCGCCTAAAGAATCTGAAGGCAATGCAATTGTGTAATTTGCACACAAAGTGGTCTGGATTGATCCAAAATAAACCTCTCAACTTTAAATGTGGAGGGGGGGGGAGGGGGGAGTGTAATTGCATCATTTAGTGAATTGATTGGCTGAGAGTCGATGGAAGGGAATCAGGAAGCTGCAGATAAACGGTGACAGCGCCGCCTTTTAGAGCGGGGACCCATCGATGCCGACGCACACACACACACACACACACACACACACCT
The DNA here is from genome assembly GCA_029853015.1 of Chelidonichthys spinosus. Classification (NCBI taxonomy): domain Eukaryota; kingdom Metazoa; phylum Chordata; class Actinopteri; order Perciformes; family Triglidae; genus Chelidonichthys; species Chelidonichthys spinosus. The sequence goes on from CM056823.1 coordinate 1,051,277, forward strand.
AGAGACACAAACAGATAAACCAAGACACAAACATATAGAAACACGAGAACACACACACACACACACACACAGATTAGGCAGCACAAAGAGAGCCGGGTCCACATCACACAGCCAGGACACAATGGAAGGCAGAATTAGAGGTAACAATAGATTTCATTAAGCCAAACTGGACTTAACGAGAGGATCGATGTGTCATAATTAAAGCGGCGAGGCTGAGAGCGACTCAGACTCTAAATGATGACTGCTCTTATTAAGATGGAGCAGATAGTGAAAGGCTGTCTGACAATGGAGCTCTGAACTCCCGACCACGGCTTTGTGAGAGGAGGCCTTTCACCACAACGAGAGATGGAGGAGGCTGGGGGGAGAGAGGGAGGCTGGGGGGAGGATAGGGGGGATAGGGAGGAGGCTAGGGGAGAGGATAGGTAGGAGGCTAGGGGAGGGGATAGGGGGGACAGGTAGGAGACTAGGGGGAGAGTAGGGGAGGCTGGGGGGAGGATAGGGGGGATAGGGAGGAGGCTAGGGGGAGAGAAGGGGAGGCTGGGGGGGAGAGGGGAGGCTGGGGGGAGGACAGGGGGGATAGGGAGGAGGCTAGGGGAGAGGATAGGTAGGAGGCTAGGGGAGAGGATAGGGGAGATAGGGAGGAGGCTAGGGGAGAGGATAGGGGGGACAGGTAGGAGGCTAGGGGGAGAGTAGGGAGGCTGGGGGGAGGATAGGGGGGATAGGGAGGAGGCTAGGGGAGAGGATAGGGAGGAGGAGGAGAGGCTAGGGGGGAGGATAGGGAGAGGAGGCTAGGGGAGGCTGGGGGGGAGGATAGGGAGGAGGCTTGGGAGGAGGCTAGGGGGAAGAGGCTAGGGAGGAGGCTTGGGAGGAGGCTAGGGGGAGGCTCGGGTGGAGGCTATAGGGGGAGGCTGGGGGAGGAGGAGGAGCACCTGTGACAAACACAGGTCAAACACCTCCACCCTCAGGCTAAGTGCCCATGAATGTGCACGTACAGGCCTATCTGCTCCGTCTCCTGATTCTCCTTAATTAGCTGCTTTATAGACCGCCATGTCGCTCCTCCTGTCTGTAGACTGTCCTTCTTCCATTCATAACTAATGTGATCAACTATTAATGAGTACAAATGATAAAGCATAGTTCCCCTTAAATGCATTCAAACTAAAGTAACGAGTCTGTTGAACATCTGAGGACGTTCAGATATCTGTTTTAACAGGAAGGAAAATAAAGACTTAAAGTACAGAAACAAAGTATTTGTACAAAGAAAGTCCACAGTTCCCTTTCTCTCATCACTGGAGACTTTCCAGCACATTAAAACATTAAGAAGTCATTGAAATGTTTAATTTCAACTTCTCATCTTTTAAAAAGCCGTCCATTTATCTGGATATCATCCACACGAGGAGAGAGAACACAAAGACTTCCACTCTGACTGTAATGAGATCAGTTTCACCATCATTGACTGGTGCATGAGGACCAGGAGGAGGAGGAGGGAGGAGGAGGAGCGGTATTGTCGGCCTGCAGCGGGTGGAGAACACTGGCTGTATAATGTGTCCCATTGAAAGCCAGTGAACACATCAGGACATGAACACCACTGTGTCGTCCTCTCCTCCTTTCTCTCCAACACGTCTTACAGTAGATCTCTTTGTGAACGAGGTTAACGAGATTCTACTGCACACCTCAATCTGGCTTCATTAACCTGCTTCATTAGGTGTCTGCTGCCAACTCACCCACAAAATACCACCGTCTACAGCAGAGGTCTTCACCGGACCCCCGAGACCTACAGAGACCCGGTGGAGGGACCCCCTATTACATGTTCCTTATTAACCAATAATAATGTGTAGTGCAGCCTATAGTTCATGTATAACAGTACTTTGTAGTGATGGATGGATGCAATGCTAAGACATTAAAATAATAATTGTTGATAGATTCATATTTTAATTTTATTTACATCACAATTTATCAACATGATATGAAACAAACAGGAAGATTTATATTTGGCCATATTTTAATTTTTGGAAGAAAAAAAGTTTCAAATAATTTCGGGGGTCCCCCTGCAGTAACTCTGCAGACCCTCTAGGGGTCCCGGACCCCAGTTGAAGATCCCTGGTCTACGACGTCTTCACTAGCTTTTTCACAAACCGATTATTATGATATAAAAAAACAAAATGTTCTCTACAACTGTAACATGAACGAGTGTGATGACTTCATACCTTACCAATGCAGTTCTCAATGACGTCCAGATCACAGGCGTCGTCATGGTGACGTCACCCGTCGGTTTGTGGACTACGGTTTTGGTCCATCGCGATCATCTTTTAACCGGCGAAGGAAGTGGATCTGAGGAACACGTTTATTTATTTCATTATTCATTCATCAGACACAAAACAAGAGAACAAAATAGATGTATTTACAAAACAAAAGTATGTGTTACTATAGTAGTAATACAGACAATATAGTAATACATACACAAGAAAAGATACAAAAAGAACACAAAAGTAAAGAGGAATAAAATAGAGAAGGAAAGGAGGAAAAGATAAAGATGCCATAATGTATTATTTAATCGCCATCACCAGGTGATGTTGAATGAACAGGTACGTTAGTTTCTGTGTCCAACTCTAAACTCTAAACTCATCTCAGGACGTTTGATAAACCCCCAGATGTGCTACCCTTCCTGTGGATGATCAAACAGCTGGAGTTTCTACGCTTCCTGTGAGGAGAGAAGAAGAAGAAGAAGAGAGGCTGCTGACGATAAACCGTCTTTGTCTTCCTATCGCTCCATCTCTCCTTTCACACCAACATCATTCTGAATTATATTTGACGGCTCATTAAGCTTCCATGGTGCTGCTGGGGAGCAGAGACAGAGGCAGAGTGGAGGAGGAGGAGGATTAGGAGGAGGAAGGAGGAGGAGGAGGAGAAAGGAGGAGGAGGAAGAGAAGAAGAAGGTGGGGGATGAGGATGATTAGGTGGAGAAGGAAAAGGAGGAGAAGGAGGATGTGATGATGATAGTGGTGATGGTGATGATGATGATGGTGATGATGATGATGATGGTGGTGATGATGACAATAATGATGATGATGGTGATGATGGTGGTGATGATGACAATGATGATGATGATGACAGTGATGATGATGGTGATTATGATGGTGATGATGATGATGGTGGTTATGATGATGATGGTGATGATGATGATGGTGGTTATGATGATGATGGTGATGATGATGGTGGTTATGATGATGATGGTGGTTATGATGGTGATGATGATGATGGTGGTTATGATGATGATGGTGGTTATGATGATGATGGTGACGATGGTGATGATGATGGTGATGATGATGGTGGTTATGATGATGATGGTGATGATGATGATGGTGGTTATGATGATGATGGTGGTTATGATGATGATGGTGACGATGGTGATGATGATGATGGTGATGATGATGATGGTGGTGATGATGATGATGACAATGATGATGACGGTGATGATGATGATGGTGATGATGGTGGTGATGATGACAATGATGATGATGACGGTGATGATGATGGTGATTATGATGGTGATGGTGATGATGATGGTGGTTATGATGATGATGGTGATGATGATGGTGGTGGTTATGATGGTGATGATGATGGTGTGATGATGATGGTGATGATGATGATGGTGATGATGGTGATGATGATGGTGATAATGATGGTGGTTATGATGATGATGGTGATGATGATGGTGGTTATGATGATGATGATGATGATGATGGTGGTGGTTATGATGGTGATGATGATGGTGATGATGATGATGGTGATGATGATGATGGTGATGATGATGGTGATAATGATGGTGGTTATGATGATGATGGTGATGATGATGGTGGTTATGATGATGGTGATTATGATGGTGATGATGGGGATGGTGATGATGGTGATGATGATGGTGGTTATGATGATGGTGATGGTGGTTATGATGGTGATGATGATGGTGATGATGATGGTGATGATGGTGATGATGGTGATGATGATAGTGATGATGATGGTGGTTATGATGATGATGATGATGGTGGTGGTTATGATGGTGATGATGATGGTGATGATGATGATGGTGATGATGATGGTGATGATGATGGTGGTTATGATGATGGTGATGATGGTTATGATGGTGATGATGGTGATGATGATGGTGATGATGATGGTGTGATGATGATGATGGTGATGATGGTGATGATGGTGATGATGATAGTGATGATGATGGTGGTTATGATGATGATGATGATGGTGGTGGTTATGATGGTGATGATGATGATGATGGTGATGATGATGATGGTGATGATGATGGTGGTTATGATGATGATGGTGGTTATGATGATGATGGTGATGATGATGGGGATGATGATGGTGATGATGATGATGGTGATGATGGTGATGATGATGGTGATGATGATGGTGATGATGATGGTGGTTATGATGGTGATGATGATGGTGATGATGATGATGATGGTGATGATGATGGTGGTTATGATGATGGATGTGTATGATGATGGGGATGATGATGGTGATGATTGATGGTGGATGATGGTGATGATGATGGTGGTTATGATGGTGATGATGATGGTAGTTATGATGATGATGGTGATGATGGTTTGATGATGATGGTGTATGATGGTGATGATGATGGTGATGATGATGGTGATGATGATGATGGTGATGATGATGTATGATGGTGATGATGATGGTGATGAGTTTTGATGATGATGGTGATGATGATGGTAGTTATGATGATGATGGTGATGATGATGGTTATGATGGTGATGATGATGGTGATGATGGTTTTGATGATGATGGTGATGATGAGGATGATGATTGAGATGATAATGATGATGATGATGATGATGGTAGTTATGATGATGATGGTGATGATGATGGTTATGATGGTGATGATGATGGTGATGATGGTTTTGATGATGATGGTGATGATGAGGATGATGATTGAGATGATAATGATGATGATGATGATGATGGTGATGATGATGATGGTTATGATGGTGATGATGATGGTGATGATGATGATGATGATGATGGTGATGATGATGATGATGGTAGTTATGATGATGATGGTGATGATGATGGTTTTGATGATGATGGTGATGATGATGGTAGTTATGATGATGATGGTGATGATGATGGTTTTGATGATGATGGTGATGATGATGGTTATGATGATGATGATGATGATGGTGATAGTGATAGTGATGATGATGATGATTGTGATGATGATGATGGTGATAGTGGCTGCTGATGTTTCTTTTCCCTCTTTAATTTGCCCCTCTGTAGGTCCTTCCAGCCACAAGGTCACAGTGTTTTTAATTGTGTTGCCCCTCAACCCCCGCATCCCCCCCGACCCCCCCCCCCCACCGCATCCCATCAGCCCCCTCAGCCCAAATGATGAACGACTGCACCTTGTGAAAAGGGCCCTCTCCAATAAACAAGCTTATCTCTCCTCTCTCTCTCGCCCGGCCGGTGAATAATGAGCTCTGGGTATCACTGTTAATCACTATAATTGTTAATGTTAAGAGGGGGCCGCTCGCTGGTCGCCCCACGCCCCACGCCTTTATTGATTTCATTTTTTTACATTAAAACGCCGCATGCCTTTGTCAGAGCGGCGGGTCACCCCCCACCCCCCGAGAGAAGCTAATTAGTTATTTAGTGGCCTGTGTGTGTGTGTGTGTGTACAGCACACAGCACAGCTAAAGCCTGTTATCAGTAGCCTGATAAAGGGAATTGGTTGTCCCACGGTAGCTGTGAGAGGCTACGGCTGATAGCAGCGTGGCTATTATAGAGAGGACAGGCACGTGCACGCTCACATGCACGCTCACATGCCACACACGGTGGTTCACACTGCTGGAAACACAAACGCATGTAAATACACCGAAACCTGCAGGAAGCAGAATTAAGAAAACACAGGTTAAATGGTGCAGGAGTAGGTAAACATAAAGCAACCGTAGGTTACCATATAGAAACCATGGGTAAACATAGCAACCATGGGTAAACATAGCAACCATGGGTAAACATATAGCAACCATGGGTAAACATATAGCAACTATGGGTAAACATAGCAACCATGGGTAAACATATAGCAACCATGGGTAAACATATAGCAACCATAGGTTACCATATAGAAACCATGGGTAAACATATAGCAACCATGGGTAAACATATAGCAACCATGGGTAAACATATAGAAACCATGGGTAAACATATAGCAACCATAGGTTACCATATAGAAACCATGGGTAAACATATAGAAACCATGGGTAAACATATAGCAACCATAGGTTACCATATAGAAACCATGGGTAAACATATAGCAACCATGGGTAAACATATAGCAACCATGGGTAACCATATAGAAACCATGGGTAAACATAGCAACCATGGGTAAACATAGCAACCATGGGTAAACATATAGCAATCATGGGTAAACATATAGCAACCATGGGTAAACATAGCAACCATGGGTAAACATATAGCAACCATGGGTAAACATACAGCAACCATAGGTTACCATATAGAAACCATGGGTAAACATATAGCAACCATGGGTAAACATATAGCAACCATGGGTAAACATATAGCAACCATAGGTTACCATATAGAAACCATGGGTAAACATATAGCAACCATGGGTAAACATATAGCAACCGTAGGTTACCATATAGCAACCATGGGTAAACATATAGCAACCATGGGTAAACATATAGCAACCATAGGTTACCATATAGAAACCATGGGTAAACATATAGCAACCATGGGTAAACATATAGCAACCATAGGTTACCATATAGAAACCATGGGTAAACATATAGCAACCATGGGTAAACATATAGCAACCGTAGGTTACCATATAGCAACCATGGGTAAACATATAGCAACCGTAGGTAACCATATAGAAACCATGGGTAAACATATAGCAACCATGGGTAAACATATAGAAACCACGGGTAAACATATAGAAACCATGGGTAAACATATAGCAACCGTAGGTTACCATATAGAAACCATGGGTAAACATATAGCAACCATGGGTTAACATATAGCAACCATGGGTAAACATATAGCAACCATGGGTAAACATATAGAAACCACGGGTAAACATATAGAAACCATGGGTAAACATATAGCAACCATGGGTAACCATATAGCAACCGTAGGTTACCATATAGAAACCATGGGTAAACATATAGCAACCATGGGTAAACATATAGCAACCGTAGGTTACCATATAGAAACCATGGGTAAACATATAGCAACCATGGGTAAACATATAGCAACCGTAGGTTACCATATAGAAACCATGGGTAAACATATAGCAACCATGGGTAAACATAGCAACCATGGGTAAACATAGCAACCATGGGTAAACATATAGCAACCATGGGTAACCATATAGCAACCGTAGGTTACCATATAGAAACCATGGGTAAACATATAGCAACCATGGGTAAACATATAGCAACCGTAGGTTACCATATAGAAACCATGGGTAAACATATAGCAACCATGGGTAAACATAGCAACCATGGGTAAACATAGCAACCATGGGTAAACATATAGCAACCATGGGTAACCATATAGCAACCGTAGGTTACCATAGGTAACCGTAAGTAACATAGGTAACCAAAGGTAACCGTAACCATATAGCAGCCAAAGGTAGCCGTAGGTAACCGTATAGCATAGCTTGATTGGCTGATATTCTGGGAACTGTATAATAAGTAACTATGGGAAGGTTTAAAGTGTGCTTAATACATGAAATTCATTATTATTATTATTATTACTTGGCAGTTCTGTTGTGTAAGTAAAGCCATTTTGCAAGTTTATTTTGAAAAGACGTTAATGTGACTGAAGATATGGTCATGTCTTCATTATTAACAGGAGCTGCTGATTCATACTTTTAACAGATTCACCAAAAGGAAAACGTTGCTCCAATAAGTGAACCTGTATGAAACTAGTGAGCAGAACCTGGAATCTGCAAATGCATTGGGCCTTTCAACAACTATTAAAAGAAGCTGGGAGACGATGTAGAATAGTGGCCGGACCGTTCATGTGATCGGTATGTTTTTATGATTAAAGTTTGCTTTTCACGTTGTTTTATTTACATATTTAACACCCGTGTTGTTCCCTGATGGTGGACCAGCTCCATTATTTATCATCAACTGCTTTTCAACTTATTTACACTGTATGTGTGTGTTCACCGTTAATTAAAGCTGTGTGTGTGTGTGTGTGTGTGTGTGTGTGTGTGTGTGTGCTGAGACCCTCCCTACAAGGAACTGTAGTTTCAGTGGAACCATTAACCTTTAAGACGACAGAGATCACACAGCCAGAGCTGCAACCACGACAGAATGATGATGAGACACTGTTACTAGTGTGTGTGTGTGAGTGTGTGTGTGTGTGAGTGTGTGTGTGTGTAACGGACATGAACATACATGAATCTCTGGTCATGCGTTAAGAGGACATAATGAGCAGCATCTGATTACTGCCACTAATTAACCAAACACACACACACACACACACACACACAAGCCTCGATCGTGACTCCAGATCCCTCATAATTAATTATCTCGCCCTGATCAGAGGAACGCTCTAATTAGACAGACTCCTTCAATTACCTGCCAGGAATTAGTCTTCTCCATGATGCACCTCACATTAAGCACATCAACAGGAATTAGTGGGCGCCGCCGAGCACCCTACTATCCATGTGGATCTGGATCCATGTGGATCTAGATCCATGTGGATCTGGATCTATGTGGATTCTGGTGTGAAGCTGCTAACAAAGTTAGCTTCATAATTCACGGTCAACTTCACAGCTAAGTGTTAAAGTCATCTTAGTAGCTAGCTAGCATTGGTAGCGACCTGTCATTCAGCAGGTAAGCCCCGCCCCCTAAAGCATCCCTTGCTTTCTGGTCTGGTGGACTCTAAATGGACCATAATGTACTAAATGAACATCATGCTGGATTGAAGAAGACTTGAAACTAGAGATTGAGACCATAAACTCATGTTTACAATGTTTACTGAGATAATACATCAAGAGAGAAGTAGGACCATTTTCTCATAGACTTCTATACAACCAGAGAGGAGTCGCCCCCTGGTGGCCAGCAGAGAGAAGTAGGACCATTTTCTCATAGACTTCTATACAACCAGAGAGGAGTCGCCCCCTGGTGGCCAGCAGAGAGAAGTAGGACCATTTTCTCATAGACTTCTATACAACCAGAGAGGAGTCGCCCCCTGGTGGCCAGCAGAGAGAAGTAGGACCATTTTCTCATAGACTTCTATACAACCAGAGAGGAGTCGCCCCCTGGTGGCCAGCAGAGAGAAGTAGGACCATTTTCTCATAGACTTCTATACAACCAGATAGGAGTCGCCCCCTGGTGGCCAGCAGAGAGAAGTAGGACCATTTTCTCATAGACTTCTATACAACCAGATAGGAGTCACCCCCTGGTGGCCAGCAGGGAGAATGACAGTTTAAGGCACTTCAGTGTCGACTTCCCTTCTCAGAACCGGAGGTCACTGCCTGAAAATAACAAATATGAAAAATACAGATTTGGTTTGCTAAAGGCCTCAGAAAACCTTCCACTGTAACTCCGAGATACAAATGCAGCTTTGGGAGGAAAACCACCTGGAGGACCCTGTGACGGTACTTCCCTTCACGTTCAGAACCTGTTTTAACATTCTTCTGCTGTTCTGCATTAATGGCCCTATGAGTCGGAGCGGTGCCCAGAACATTCTAGCGGGGGTCTTTAGGCGGTTCCCAAATCCCAGCCCAGTTCTTTATTGAAAGCAGACTCCTGCAGTCTAATTGGGGTCCCTCAGCTCGTCCACCTGTAAGTCCTTCTTATGTCTTGACGATTTACTATTAATATTGTTTTACCGGTTACTTTGAGCCACATTCGTTCTTTCCTCACATTTTATTCTGGTAAATGTGCCTCACTTTACAATTTGACCTTGTTGGGACTCTAGTGTCACTGAACAGCAGGACTTCCTCTCTAATCCTGAATGGGATTAACAGGGACTCCAAAAAAGTGAAGGTTGACCCAAAGCCAGTCTAACGTCAAGTCTTCCCCCAGGTGTTTAACTCAAGTGGTTTCTGAGAGGATTTGAGTCTGATGGACGAGGGCCAGACCCGCTGATGCTGAGGGGGACTCGTGTAGAGGGCTTAACCCGGGATTATCAGGCAACGTATGACCGTCAACGCAGGTTCCTGCAGCGCCGTTTACAACAGGAAGCCCATTAAGGACGACAGCTAGCCCACTCAAAGAAAGCCCTGGAAATGACATCATCAATAACATGTTTCCGTCTCATAGAGTAGATCCCTGAATGATTTTCCTGTTCTACCAGCCAGAGGAGGAGAACCAGGAGAACCAGGAGGAGAGAGGTCCTCCTCCTTTCCAACTTTCTTGTTTCGTGTTTCATTCTGGACGTCCCAGGTTTGTAATGTGACCCCGTCTGCTCGTCTTCATCGCCCTCGTTCCCGAGATCAGTTTAGTATTTGATATTACAAATGAATCCATCAGAACCTTGGATCAATAGTTCCGGACGCACAAGTCCTGGAACCCGTATGTAGCGCACGCATACCATGCAGTGTTGAGGGGTCCGGTGTGCTGTGTCTGGGTCCGGTGATTGTGATTAGTGATAGGTTGCTGGGTGTGGGTTTGGTCCGGTGGGTCCGGTTTATCAGGACCGTGCTGTGTCTGGGTCCGGTCCGGTGGGTCCGGTTTATCAGGACCGTGCTGTGTCTGGGTCCGGGTGGGTCCGGTCCGGTGGGTCCGGTGATTGTGATTAGTGATAGGTTGCTGGGTGTGGGTTTGGTCCGGTGGGTCCGGTTTATCAGGACCGTGCTGTGTCTGGGTCCGGGTGGGTCCGGTCCGGTGATTGTGATTAGTGATAGGTTGCTGGGTGTGGGTCCGGTCTGGTGGGTCCGGTGATTGTGATTAGTGATAGGTTGCTGGGTGTGGGTCCGGTCCGGTGGGTCCGGTGATTGTGATTAGTGATAGGTTGCTGGGTGTGGGTCCGGTCCGGTGGGTCCGGTGATTGTGATTAGTGATAGGTTGCTGGGTGTGGGTCCGGTCCGGTGGGTCCGGTGATTGTGATTAGTGATAGGTTGCTGGGTGTGGGTTTGGTCCGGTGGGTCCGGTTTATCAGGACCGTGCTGTGTCTGGGTCCGGTCCGGTGGGTCCGGTGATTGTGATTAGTGATAGGTTGCTGGGTGTGGGTTTGGTCCGGTGGGTCCGGTTTATCAGGACCGTGCTGTGTCTGGGTCCGGTCCGGTGGGTCCGGTTTATCAGGACCGTGCTGTGTCTGGGTCCGGGTGGGTCCGGTCCGGTGGGTCCGGTGATTGTGATTAGTGATAGGTTGCTGGGTGTGGGTCCGGTCCGGTGGGTCCGGTGATTGTGATTAGTGATAGGTTGCTGGGTGTGGGTTTGGTCCGGTGGGTCCGGTTTATCAGGACCGTGCTGTGTCTGGGTCCGGTCCGGTGGGTCCGGTTTATCAGGACCGTGCTGTGTCTGGGTCCGGTCCGGTGGGTCCGGTGATTGTGATTAGTGATAGGTTGCTGGGTGTGGGTTTGGTCCGGTGGGTCCGGTTTATCAGGACCGTGCTGTGTCTGGGTCCGGTCCGGTGGGTCCGGTTTATCAGGACCGTGCTGTGTCTGGGTCCGGTCCGGTGGGTCCGGTGATTGTGATTAGTGATAGGTTGCTGGGTGTGACCACTGGGCTGTTAATCTGAATCCGATTGGCCGACAGCAGCTCTATTGAAGCCGCTGCTTCTCATCGTGGTCGATCGATGCAGATTGACATCACTTAACATGCAAATGTGCTCAGGTCACCACGGCTTCCTGGCTGGAGGTGGTCCAGGATCTCCTCTCTGCTCCTCTCCTCCTCGTTCATCCCCTCCTCTCTCCTCCTCGTTCTCCTCCTCTCTCCTCCTTGTTCTCCTCCTCCTCCTTGTCCATCCCCTCCTCTCTCCTCCTTGTACTCCTTGTCCATCCCCTCCTCTCTCCTCCTTGTACTCCTTGTCCATCCCCTCCTCTCTCCTCCTTGTACTCCTTGTTCATCCCCGCCTCTCTCCTCCTTGTCCATCCCCTCCTCTCTTCTCCTTGTTCATCCCCTCCTCTCTCCTCCTTGTACTCCTTGTTCATCCCCTCCTCTCTCCTCCTTGTCCATCCCCTCCTTTCTCCTCTTTGTTCATCCCCTCCTCTCTTCTCCTTGTTCTCCTCCTCTCTCCTCTTTGTTCATCCCCTCCTCTCTCCTCCTTGTTCTTCTCGTTCATCCCCTCCTCTCTTCCTCGTTCTCCTTCTCTCTCCTCCTCGTTCATCCCCTCATCTCTCCTCCTCGTTCTCCCCCTCTCTCCTCCTTGTTCATCCCCTCCTCTCCTCCCCTCTCTCCTTATTCTTTTCTCCGTTGTACACTTCTTTTCCTTGTACGCTTCCTCTCTTCCATCTTCCCTTTCCTCCTCCTCCTCCTCCTCCCTTCTTTTCCATCATGTTCCTCCCCTGCTGTTGTAAAAATCATATTCAGGATATTCGTCCATTTAGAGATATGAGAAAATAAAAGACTATTGATTGCTTGATAAACTGCCACTGATGGCAACAGAATGGGAGTAAAGTCAGTATAACCCCTTGCTGTGTGTGAGAGTGTGTGTGAGTGTGTGTGTGAGTGTGTGTGTGAGTGTGTGTGTGTGTGTGTGAGTGTGTGTGTGAGTGTGTGTGATGTGTGTGTTGTGTGATGAGTGTGTGTGTGTGATGTGAAGTGTGTGTGTGTGTGTGTGTCGTGCGTGTGAGTGTGTGTGTGAGTGTGAGTGTGTGTGTGTGTGAGTGTGTGTGTGAGTGTGTGTGTGATAGCCAGAGGGCCTGTATGGGAGATGCTGCGGATCAATAAAGTGTATTTGTGTGTGTCGGCCCTCAGCCATCCTTCCAATTACACATTTCCAGCAGCGCGGCCAAGCACGGCTCTTTGTTAAAGCCTTAATGGATCAGCTCTCTCACACACACGCACACACACACACACAGACACACACAGACACACACACACACACACACACACACACACACAGACACACACACACACAGACACACACACACACACACACAGCTCTACAAGGTAAGCATTCTCAAATTGATTTGTTAAACAGCGTTTTGAGCCCCGGCGCTCTCTGCAACTGTGTAATTACTGTGAGAGCTGACGCTGAGAGTGTGTGTGTGTGTGTGTGTGTGCGTGCGTCACAGTGTGTGTCTGTGGATAATTTCATGAAGCGCTGTCGTGCGTTTGTGTTGCTAACAGTTTCCAGATGAAGGAAGCTCCATGTGTCTGATTATGGAAGAAGAGAGCGTTTCATTAGGAATTTAGCTCCAACAACAGTCAGACGCATCACGGCCCGCAGCGCCCCCCTCACCGCCCCCTCGCCGCCGCCGCCACTCATCTCCTCTTCCTCCTTCAATCCGCTCACATCTAATGAGCAGAGCGCCGAGGGTTATTCAATCTATCGAGCGGCCGCTAAACGAATTCAGGTTGCGAGTGAAGGAAGCAGCATGTGGGAAGGACGAGCACACGTATGTTCAAAATCAGATGTTTTTCTCGGAATCGGTCGGCAACTCTCGTCTCCTTTGATCTGCCTTTGATGTGCGAACCTTTCCACAACAACGCCTCTCACCTGCCCACTAGGTGCCACCGTTGAGCTTTCCCACCTGTACGACTTGTTCATCACCTACACATGACTGACAAGCTTTTCTCAAACGGGAGGCAACCTCTGCTTCTGAGAAGTGAAGCCAAATTTGAAGTGCCTTAAAAGCTGCATTCTCTCCGTAGGCCACCAGGGGGCGATCCTCTCTGATTGTAAAGAAGTATATGAGGATTAATCTCAGTAAACATCGTAAACACAGTCCAAATATGGTCACTTCCTTCACTCGTGGCAAAAAAAAACCCAAAATGCAGAACTCGAGGCTTCAAACCCGTAGACCACAAACCAACACGTGGCGTCACCATGACGACATCCACTTCTTACATACAGTCTATGATTTACCCCGTCACATATTATATATTACAATCTTCAGTTTTTAAATCTTTTAATGCCAGTGTTTCCTCTTTAGTTTGAAGTTTTGTTTTGTTGTGTTTGTTTTTTTCAAATCCAGTGTGTGACAGAGTTATTATCAGTGTGAAGGTCCATCTAACCGTGACACCCCTCTCTAAACCTCAAAACCTCCACTTTCTGCTCCCTTACTCTCCAGTACTCACCCGAGGAGGATCCTGAAGGAGGAGGATCCTGAAGGAGGATCCTGATGGAGGATCCTGAAGGTGGAGGATCCTGATGGAGGATCCTGATGGAGGATCCTGATGGAGGATCCTGAAGGAGGAGGATCCTTAAGGAGGAGGATCCTGAAGGAGGATCCTGATGGACGATCCTGATGGAGGACCCTGATGGAGGATCCTTAAGGAGGAGGACCCTGATGGAGTATCCTGAAGGAGGAGGACCCTGAAGCAGGATCCTGTTGGAGGATCGGATCCTGCTTTCAGGTAAATGAACGGCTGGATGTTGACGTGAAGTAGTGTTTTGACTGGTTGCTATGACGACGAAGGTGCCCTATGAATGTGAGCTAATCAGGGAGCGAGTTCCCAATTAGTTGTTAAATAATCGGCGTGTAAAAGATATTCCATTCTCAGCAGGTGCTTAGATTTAAATGAATGAAGGAGGCATCAGGGCTTCTCGACAGAGACCAGGAGAAACACGACAACGTGACAGCTGACCTCGGGATGACCTCCGGATGACCTCCAGATGACCTCGGGACTGCTTCCTGTATTTAGGACTTGTGTTGAAAAGTTCAGCATTATGGATGGATCTGATGACCACAAGCAGCAGAGCGGCACCTTTACTGGATCTGGATCCAACTTTACAGCTAATGTTAAAGTCATCTTAGTAGCTAACTAGCATTGGTAGCGACCTGTCAATCAGCAGGTAAGCCCCGCCCCCTAAAGCATCCCCTGCTTTCTGGTCTGGTGGACTCTAAATGGACCATAATGTACTAAATGAACATCACAACAAGAGAGAAGTAGGCTCATTTTCTCATAGACCACCAGAGAGGAGTCGCCCCCTGGTGGCCAGCAGAGAAAATGACACTTCCTCATTCCCCCAAAGCCACATCTGCTCTAAATACACGTTCTCCAGTCAGGATCTTGCTCAGGGACACTTCAGCAGGGGGGGGGTCAGAGCTGACTCCTCCCCCTTGTGGCCCCTGAGGGACCTCCCCCTCATTCCTCCCATTAACATTAAATCAGTCCGGTCACATCTTCATCAGACTCGTCCTCCTCTTCGTCTCCACACAGAAGTTCTGAACAAACACAAGACCACAGATGAGCCGCTCAGATACAGACCGTCCTGGAGGACCGGCGGGTTATGAAGTATGCTGCTCTCTGCCCGAGTGTTTATCTGACCCGCTGTGTGTGTGTGTGTGTGTGTGTTCACGACTCAGGGAAAAGACAGCAGTCTAAAGGATGAAATTGAAGAGATTAGCATGGTCTGCTCTGCTTTTGATTAGTTCTGACTGGAAATCTACCCGAGCCACAAGGGGCCCCTCAGCAGCCGGGGCTCTCCCTCTCTCTCTCTCTCTGGATGCCCCCCCCCCCCCCGCTCCTCACCCCCCCTCCCCCCTCCTCTCACAGCGTTTCGCGCTACGCCAGAAATTGAATTGATATTTTGTAAACCTGATTTGTGGATAACGCGATGTGACAGCGACAAATGCCCGGCTGAGAATGGTTTTCAAAGCCGGTCCAAATGAAAGTTATTACAGGGTAAATGCGCATTTCTTTGTCTCGGCGGCGGCGGCGGTGGTGGTGGCGCCGCCGGCAGCCCCTCCTGGCTCTGTGTATGAGTTTATATGGGTTGAATATGGATCCATTTCCTGGGTAATTGAATTGATACTGTCATGCACGGGGGCAGTGCCACATTGCTCTGCAGGGCGGATGGACTGTCTGATTGAATTGGATAGGGGGTGTGTGTGTGTGTGTGTGTGTGTGTGTGTGTAAGGGGTTGTCAGCAAGCAGTCATAAGATAGACACACCTCAGTGTTCTCCTGATTACTGCCGTACAGCCAATTGTCTCTCCAATAATCTGCAGCCACAACCCCCTGACACACACACACACACACACACACACTCGCTAACGGACGGACGGATACGGGTCAGGCGGCACAGAAGCCATTTCCAATTCCAGGCCAGGCGAGCGCCGCCGCAGATCTGCTACATATTAATTTTGTCCCGGCTGAGATTTTGCTCCCGTTCAGTTAGAGCCGATTGATGAGAGAGCAGAGAGGATCGGACGGCTGCTCATTCGCTCTCCTCACCTCTGATTAGAAACACTGCCGCTGTCACCGCGCTATTAGGACGGGGGAGGAGGGGGAGGAGGGGGAGGTAAAGAAGAGATAAGAGAGGAACAGTGAGGGGAAACGGGGGAGAGAGGGAGGAAGAAGAGGTAACAGGGAAGAAGAAAGGGGCATGGATGGAGTGATGAGGGAGGGTGAGGAGGGGGGAGAAAATAGGGTGAGGAAAAGTGTTTTGATAATGATAGTTTTGGGGGCGTGGCTTAGGAGGGAGGACTAAACAACACATGACTCACAGACCAAAACCACAACACAACTAAAACAAAGGTCCATGATTACAGATGGCAGAGTTTTGAGTTGTAGGTTTGAAGGGAATGACTGCTGGTTATTGATCCGTTTCTTCTGATAGTGACTTCAACAGTAAGTAATAGATTACTTTGTGTCCTCCACAGCGACGGGCAGACGGAGGAGAGGCTCGTTAACGCCGTTCCTCAGCATTGTCCTAAACTTCAACACATCATTAACTCGTATCAGCTAAGTGCTCCCAGCTTTAACTTAAACATCTCCATCTAATCGCCTCCTCAACTTCAGGCCTTAATCGGGTCCATCAGAGCTGCTGTTAGCTCAAAACGGTCCACGACCATCGCAATGGCAAAAAACTTAACGATCGTTATGTCAGCCTCTTTCCAATTCTCTGACTATTTCCCATCCTCTCTCTCCTCGCATCCCTCGGTCTCTCGCTCGTTAAAGAGTTGCCCATTAACACAGTCCTTAGGTGGACTTATTAAGTTCACTTAACAGTTAATGCTCCATTCAGAGGATATTAGCATTAAAGGTCTGATCTGCTCTGTTTGATCATAGCAGGGACGCCGTCAGCCTCCGTAATGAGCAACATTTAGTCTCCAGCCGAAGTAAAGATACCCGAGTTTGGGGTCCAGACATCTGTTAGATGACTCCATCATTTAGGAGGACTTTCACCCAGGAGACCTCTGTTACAGTGTACGGTAATTCACATAAGTCACACACAAGTCAATTAAGTTCAGTTAGCTAACGTTCTCTCTCTACAAAGTTAGAAGTTATCATATCCGTACTGTCCGTTGATCGTGCCAATAAAGTTTAACTCAAATAAATGTCTTATTTTGCTTGTTTTAATGCATTTTTCCCAATGGTTTTGATGTTTTATGTAAAGCAATTTGAACTGCCTTGTTGATGAAATGTGCTATACAAATAAAGTTGCTAAAAAAAAAGGATTCATTGGCCAGAAACATGATGAAGTAGTCTGTAATCTCATTACAAGTCCCTTCTGGCTCAGCGGGACCAGCAGGGACCAGCAGGTTCTGGGTCTCGGGTCAACACTTAGCTGTAGTTGCCGGTACAAGGCTGAGCTAACAGCCCTGAACACAGCGAGGCCGACTCTCCGATCCTGGAATATTGCAGTAAAAAGGTTTTTTTTGGGACGTAGTGAAATGTGAAAATGGCCTCTGAAAAGTGTGTTGACTGCATGACCACACATCGGGAGTCTATTAGTGTTCGGCAGCGGAGCTCAGAGGAGGGCAGCGGCGGTCACGGCAGGCCGGGATGTTATATTCATATATTATATTCCAGGTCATGGTGGCGACTCTGGCGGCGTGGGTACAATAGAAACACCACACCTGTCTGTTTACCATGGCAACCGTGGAAAAAGACTTCAGAGTCCAGCTGAGATGAAAAGAAAATGCCCTTTTAAAGCTTTTGGATCTCATCCCGTCGGACGGTCACCTATTTAACAACACATGCTGGGAAACATTAGAAAAATCACTATTTATTGGTGTTTTTATAGCTAAATCAAATGTTTAATTACAAGCAAGGCGACAGCCAAAATCCAAAACATAGTCCAACATAGATGCTAGCGGTAGCTTTCACCTGTTGTCATAGCAACGGCAAACATCCGGTGTTGGCGGAACCAAGCAACTTGTTTATATCGGCGACATATTAATAAACGTGTCCCTGTTCTCTGAAAGTTGCCCCTCTCGGCTCCGGTTTGGTTTTTGCAGGATGATGAAATCATGTTTCCAGCTGATCACAACGAGATCAATTTTCTGTCCATTTGAATTTCAAAACAGAGGTTTACGTTTCCTTCCAGTGGAGCGTCGGTATGTTATTGATCAATTCTACGAGATATGAAATCAATCAAGCAGCATCATATCCCCTCCCCCTCCCCCGCTGCCCTCCTCACCTCCCTGCAGGTCTCCCATGGATCACGGCATAATTAAAGAAACCAGCCAACAGATCCAATTTAAGATTACTGTCTATGAAGAATGTGTGCAGTAGCTGCCCCCCCCCCCCCCGACTCCCCCAGAATGCCTATTATACAATCTGTGATCAGTGATAATAAACCTGCAGGAAATCGAACACCGCCACCCAAACACACTGTTTCAAACTCTACTATTCCTCTAAAAATAGAAATGTTTATCCAGCGGTTGTTTTTGAAAGATACAAATCTGAGTCCCCGTATATTTGTTGTGTTAATGGCTGTAAAATAACGTAATAACACGTTACTTCCGACCTCTTGGGTCGTAGCGGCGTTGCGTGGAATCGTTACGAGAACGTCGGGACACGAGTCTAACACAGTTAAACACAGGCCAATAACAATTATTATGGGATCGGAATCCATTCTGATATAATGTGATTAGAATGGGCCGATATGATGACTGAGTAGTTCCTCCTCGTAAAGCTGCACTAATCAATACTTCTGTATTAGCAACGGGTCACCTGGCCACGTGTAATGTGAGAGAGGTCGCTGGTCGAACCACGGGAGAATTATTAGCCAGCTCTGCTTTTTAGCATCTGTCATCGTTTTGATTTTATGGAGCCACAACTTCACCTTTGTTTTCTGGTTCACTCTCACGGCTCTCATCAGCTCCACGCTACATGTTCGGCTCCAAACGACAGAATGTGGAGCTTTTAGCAGCTAAAGAGACAAATAGTTACCATAAGTAGCCATGGTGACGTAGCCATGGTGACGTAGCCATGGTGACGTAGTAGGTCTTGGGGGTCCCTCCACCGGGTCTGATTTAAAACCCTTGTATGAGCCACATTTGTTAGTTTAAAAAGTCCATTTAATAAAGAACTTTTCTACCAATCTCAGAAGTGATTTGGTGAAATCCTTCACGTCACATCCCATTAAAACCTCCTGGGTTTTCTTCCTCCAGCCTGAAGTTGAGATGATATTAGAGTTCCTTCAGCAGCGCTGACTCATGTTAGACGGCTAACCTCCACCTGTACGGACTTCAGAATCCTTTGTGTATCTTTATTTATCTGGTATATTCATTTACCGCTCACAGGATCTGGAATAATGAAGGATAGTGTATAGTGGAGTACACACACACACACACACACACACCCTGTAAACGCTTGCTATGGTAACTGAGTGTTTGGTCTGATGGACTGAAGACACCAACTGTATCAGTCAAACATGTCTCTCTGCAATCACTTCGCTTCGTTCCAAAAAACTTCTCACTTAGAAGAACTCCCCGTCTGCGTGTTTCTGCACCGCCTCCATTTCACTCCGGGTTTAAAAAAGAACTTCAAGAAGTCCACTTCAATCAGCGTGAGAATAATAGCAGCAGCTCTCAGATTACAGAGCCGCTGTACTTTAAATCCTGTAATACAGCCTGGAATGAAATCCATTTTGTGCTCCGATGATCTTTCTCTGCAATGTTCAACATGGTCAGAGAGAGAGAGAAACGGCCATCTGTCTGCCACTGTTACCGTGCCACCCACAACTACCACACACACACACACACACACACACACACACACACACACACACACACACTCACACATGACCCGGGCTGGAAAAAATGAGCTGCTAAAAAACCCCGGGGAGAGGAATGAGATGCCGTTTTTCCATTTGTAGCAGCATGATAGCACAAAGGAAAGAGACAAAACATTATTTGAAGATAGAAGATACACACACTCTGATAAGGGAGAGAGAGGGAGTGTGTGTGTGTTCGGGAGTGTGTGACTGTTTCATCTTCCACGGTAACTTAAATGGTAGATGGAGGCCACACACACACACACACACACACACACTCTCACACACACACACACACACAGACAGACAGGCCTCCCATGCTGCAGCACCCTAGATGCCTTACGGGATTGTAATAATTCATGGAGTTAGCCAACTGCTTGCTGGACCAGACAAATGGAATTATACTGCCCAGATGAGATGGCTGCATACGTGTGTGTGTGTGTTTGAGTGTGTTTGAGTGTGTGTGTGCGCGGTCCTGGTGAGTGTGTGTTTCAGGGCCACTTGGCCAGTCAGTGTGAAAGAAAAATGGCTGCTCTACTCTATAACCCTCTGCACACACACACACACACACACACACACACACACACACACACACTCACAGACAAAAAAACAACAGCAACGGGCAGCGTGTGTGTGTGTGTGTGTGTGTGTGTGTGTGTGTTGGACGTCAGTGTGAGTGTGCTATGCAGCAGAAGGCCGACACCGTGACATTGTTAAAGCATGTTAGATTTCAGGGCCTCTGGCCAGGGATGTCACACACACACACACACACACACCACACACACACACACACACACACACACAAATTGGTGTTTCTATCTGCTGCCGGCCTGCAGGCTCCAGCTGACCATTAGATAGGGGCCCATTAAAATATGACAAAGTCAAACTGCACAGCTTTTGCATCCCAATCAAGCAGCGACCTCTGGTTCTTAATAGTGAAGCTGACGCTGAAGTGGCTTAAACTATCATCCTCCTGGCCACCAGGGGGCGACTCCTATCTGGTTGTATAGAAGTCTATGAGAAAATGGTCCTACTTCTCTCTGCTGGCCACCAGGGGGCGACTCCTCTCTGGTTGTATAGAAGTCTATGAGAAAATGGTCCTACTTCTCTCTTGATGTATTATCTCAGTAAACATTGTAAACATGAGTTTATGGTCTCAATCTCTAGTTTCAAGTCTTCTTCAATCCAGCATGATGTTCATTTAGTACATTATGGTCCATTTAGAGTCCACCAGACCAGGAAGCAGGGGATGCTTTAGGGGGCGGGGCTTACCTGCTGAGTTTCAACATCATACTGGATTCTCATAGACTTCTATACAACCAGAGAGGAGTCGCCCCCTGGTGGCCATCAGGGAGGATGACATTATTACTTGTCTCCCAAAGAACAATAAAGAAGGCAGCGGAGGTAAAGTTTGATGACTCCCAACTCTTCTTCCTTTAGTTCTTCTTCTTCTTCACCTCCTCTCTTTCATCCTCCTCCTTTCTCTCCTCCCTTGGAGCTGCTTGCATTCATCTCTTCTCCTTCTCCTCTCATTCGTTTTCTATCCTCCCCCCCTCCCTCCTCTTTTCTCCCCCCCTCCCCCGTCTCTCCATTCATCAGTATTTCAGCTCCCAGCAGATAGCATCGTTGCTTTACCGCTGCAGCGAGCTGACAGTCTGTCTGTCCTCGCTGTGGGCTTTAAACACACTAAATCAACGCCTGAAAGAAATAGATATTTTGCCAGCGAGATAAGCCCATTTCCTGGCGAGTATTCATTGAAATGATATAATAACTGACATGGATAGCGGAGCGGCGGTGAAGAGAGGGCGAGAGAGAGGGAACAGAGATAAATATGGTATTTGCAAGTTTCCTTTTGTAGCGTGAAGGCGCCTCCCTTTTTCTCCTCCCTGGCGGAGAGGGGAAGGGGGTGAGGGATCTAAACGTTGACAGGGGAGGTGGTAAATTGAATGCCATGAGCCGTCTGAGCCTTTCTGTCTCTAAAAAGAAATTCAATTAAAGTGTATTGGAGGGTTGTGAATGTGAGACCGGGGCTCCTAGTGGCTGATAAGAGCTGCTTCTCTCTCCGAGTGGCGTTACAGCTGAAGCCCAGATCACTAGCTGCTAAACGTGTAATCCCCCCGCAGCCGAACAATACCGGCCCCCGGTCCGATTCAATGCGGCGGCGGCCAATTCTCCACATTAAATCACCGCGGGGGGGTCGCCACCGATCGCACCGCCGCTAACGCACTTCCTCCGGCTTAAGCCACACACAGGAATCAGAAAGCCAGGGCCGCCGACACAATGGCTGCTATCTACCCCTGAACACACACACACACACACACACGCACAACACACATTGTATAAAAGCTCCCTTGGGAAGTGATTTCAGTCTTTTCAGTGTTAAGTACCTGCCCCACTCTGGCTAATACCACCACTAATACTGGAATTATACACTACTGTGTGTGTGTGTGTGTGTGTGTGTGTGTGTGCCTCTTCTGACAGATAAAAAAAGATGAGATTAAATGGTGCACCTTGGCTGAAGAACACCATAGAGTCTGGTTCATGACCTGTGAAGCTCCAGGTCTCTCTCTGTGTGTGTGTGTGTGTGTGTGTGTGTGTGTGTGAGTGCAATGGCAAAGCCGCAACTCAGTCAATTTAAAGGGATCAACTTTTTGTAAAGAAGCTCATTGATCAACAGTCGTGCTCCAGTAGCACACTGTAAAAAATGGCTCTGCCACCCACAGCAATCCAGTGTGTTTGTGCCTCAGTCTGTGAGAAAGTGGACTCCTCTGAGGAATTCTCTGTATCGAGGTGCTTAACCAGTATTTTTAATCATGCATTGAATTGTGGGAAGAGGAACCTCCATCTGCCATCAAAACTTTAAGGCACTTCAGCGTCGGCTTCACTATTCAGAACCAGATTTTTCCTCTTGCCCACACATCAGCAACCTGAATGGAACAGCTAAGTCAAACCAACCAGGTTTATGTGCAGAAAAGCAAAGTAATCAGCTGACATGAGTTTAATTCCACCAGCATCCAATAAAACCTGAGAAACGACTCTGAAAACAGACTTCCTGGTATCACACGCTAGGTCCACTTTCATTTCACCAGCTCATTGTTTACTGATGAAAAATGTATTCTAGATCATAAACAATCCCAACACACAGAGAGAGAGAGAGAGAGAGAGAGAGAGAGAGAGAGAGAGAGAGAGAGAGAGAGATTGTGAATGACTAATATGTTGCCTGGGAAAAGAGCTCATTAATTAATAACAAGAGTTACACAATAGAGCGACATTACCACCCACACTCACACACACACACACACACACACACACACACACTCCAATCTCCAATTATTAATTAGTGAAAGTGAAATCTATGAATTACTTGCTCCATTATGTACTTTAGCGCCTTCAATTTGCATTGTGGCCTGTTTCCCCCGGCCAGCAGATTAAAGTGGCTATTTGAAATCAATTTCTCTAATAACAGATCTTAACGAGCCCATCAATTATGGCTTCGTTAATGGCTTGTTACCATCCAGTGCGTGCCTGTGTGTGTGTAAATATGTGTGTGTGTGTGTGTTCCTCCTGACAGAGACACACCTCACATACATCACTGTGATTGGTCTGAGGCGGCTGGCCTGCTGGGTATTGATAGGAGGAGGCGACATGGGGGTTCACTTTTTTTTGTCTGAACCTAAGTGGAAGCTTAAAGGAATGTTACACACACACACACACACATGCGTGTGTTTGGAGTTGGGGGGGGGGGGGGCGTGTCCCGGCCTTCAGAAACCTATTTGAAAGAGTCTTTATGCAAATGAGCCTGATAATGGCTTCAAGCATTGAGGTTATGATTTCCATAAGTTAGGCTGCTCACTGGGGCATTCCCCAGGCTGGAAAGACCATTAGCACGCCTCACACACACACACACACACACACACACACTGCTATGAGCCTGTGACCTCCACCCTGACCCCTCTTCTCTTTGACACACACACATAAATGTAAGTGTTATATATGCATGGGTTAGTTTAACTGCTGGGATCGAGACCTGTAATAAGCACTTTGTTTATTTAACCTCTGCCTCACTTTGTTTAAGCTCCGACGAAGGAGGCGACAACAAGAGTCCTGACTCCTCACAGCGATCCAATTACACCAGCACCGCCACCTGAATGTAAGAGGTCCAGCAGGACCCACGTGGGCTGGTCTACCACAGCTGGAAGAACCCAGAATCAAGTATTGATCTGTGATTTAATATCAATAACCAGATGAAAAGGATGCTGAAATAACTCCATCATGATGGTGATCAGTAAAAAGTGCTGAGTCATGCTTTGTTAGGTCTGTCTGCAAGACCACAAGATAACTCCTGTTAAAACGCTGGTTTTCTGAATGGAGTCTGGTTGATGGTGCTAGGCTACGCTAACATGTTAGCTGCTCCATCAACACTCCATATAAGGTAGGGATGCACCGAATATTCGTCCACTGAAAATTTTCGGCTGAAATAATTTTATCACCGAAACAGAAAGTTGTGACGACGCAAACAAAAGCCGCGGCCAGCGCCCGCTTGTCTGGATGAGCACCAACATGTCTGCGGTGTGGACGTTTGGCTGAGATCTATTGGGATCCTCTGCACTTCCTCGGGACTGTGCTCGATCCGTTAGAAAGACCATTACTTGGATGTGGGATTAAAGCAGCGCACACAAGAAATGGTCCAGGCCCGATGGATGGAGACCCTGCTTGGAGACGGAGAAGCACAGCCAGGAGAAGGAGAGCAGAGCAGAAAAAACTGGTCTCTCTGCACCAGATGAGGGGCATGCACCCTCGTTGTCTCATATGTTCCATGAGACATTAAACTAGATATACTGTGCATTGTTGTAATGTCAGCACTAAATAAATATGTTCAGACTTTTGTTATTGATTTATTCTTTGAATTGCAATGCCTTGATTTTAGTGAGGTTAGTTAACACTCATAGCCATAAATGCAATGGTGCTAATAATTGGAATATTCATTTCTTTTGTTTTTCATTTCGGTGCATCCCTAATATAAGGTCATCGAGACATAAATACAGCTTGTTTGAGAGGAGGCCGCTCTTCTCCAAGAAAAGGTTTTTATAAACATAAAATAAAATCATCTTAAATATAATTATCATACACCTTAATATATCCCGGTATAAATGAAGGACAAATTAATGTATTTTTGTATCATGTATCATGACGATACTTATGATAATCCCACTAATGAAAATCCACCATGAAAACATGAATTTAAACCTGCTTGGACTTGCAGCATCGTGGCATCACTCTACTTTTACTTTAAAGGATCTAAAAACTCACAGCATTGGTATTGCATGAGACAAATAACTGTTAATATATACAAGTATTACTGAAGTAAGTTCCCTTGGAGAATGTAGTTCTTATCCAGACCAGGTCTCGCCTCTCCTAATAACCTGAAGCAGAAAGTGAATTCTTTTAAAGGAGACTGAACCCAAGTGGAAGTCATTAAGTGTTGCTCTGGTCCGGCTGTGAGGAGGCGTGTGCTGTGGTTTAAAGCCGAGATGTGAGGCCTGAAAGAGAGCTCATTACTGCACATTTAGGGCTCTTATCGTGTGATTTCCCAGCAATAACAGCAGAAGACTCTGAGCCGTGTCGGCGCTCTCATCAGCCGCCTGTTTATCAGCAAAGCTGCACTTTAATGATTGATACCGGGAGAACTAATTATGACACCTCAGTTCACTCATTAAGCTACACAGCTACAAATGATTAATTGATTTATCACATTTTCCCAAGGCTCCATTTATAATCTCACGCTGAAATGAGTTTGGAGAAGGAGGGGGGAGGCGGGCTGTGGGGGAGACAGGAGGGGGGAGGGGGGGTGACAGCGGGGGAAGGTGAAAAGGTGGTGGTGGGATCTTCAGGGTGGAGCGGAGGTTAAGGAATATTAATATACTCCAGCTGGTGCTGTTAAACTACATGAATGCAGTGGGAAGTCCACTTATTACAGCGGCGTGTGGGGAAGTGTTTATTTACTGCACAGACCTTAAAAAGGAAGTACATTGTATGTTTCCTTTAAAATGAGTCGTAAGAAAGGCCGACATATGACAGCAGAGGAGCCTTCATCATGAAGGAAATCCACTTTTATTTCCAGGTTTCATGGAGGCGATGGGACATCTGCAGGCTAGTTCCCATCCACCGAGGGGACGGAGATCTAGTTCCCGTCCACCAAGGGGACAGAGATCTAGTTCCCGTCCACCAAGGGGACGGAGATCTAGTTCCCGTCCACCGAGGGGACGGAGATCTAGTTCCCATCCACCGAGGGGACGGAGATCTAGTTCCCGTCCACCAAGGGGACAGAGATCTAGTTCCCGTCCACCAAGGGGACGAAGATCTATTTCCCGTCCACCAAGGAGACGGAGATCTAGTTCCCGTCCACCAAGGGGACGGAGATCTAGTTCCCGTCCACCAAGGGGACGAGATCTATGTCCGTCACCAAGGAGAGGAGATTGTTCCCGTCACAAGGGGACGAAGATCTATTTCCCGTCCACCAAGGAGACGGAGATCTAGTTCCCGTCCACCAAGGGGACGGAGATCTAGTTCCCGTCCACCAAGGGGACAGAGATCTAGTTCCCATCCACCAAGGGGACGGAGATCTAGTTCCCGTCCACCAAGGGGACGGAGATCTAGTTCCCGTCCACCGAGGGGACGAAGATCTAGTTCCCGTCCACCAAGGGGACGGAGATCTAGTTCCCGTCCACCGAGGGAACGGAGATCTAGTTCCCGTCCACCGAGGGGACGAAGATCTAGTTCCCGTCCACCAAGGGGACGGAGATCTAGTTCCCGTCCACCGAGGGAACGGAGATCTAGTTCCCGTCCACCAAGGGAACGGAGATCTAACAGCTTCGTTTTCACTCTGAATATGAATTATATATTATATTTTCATTCCAGCCGGGGTCACAGAGCCAGAATTTAGGTTGGGGAGGAGGTAGGAGGAGGTCGGTCTATCAGAAGGAGGAGGAGTTTGGTCTATCAGAAGGAGGAGGAGCTTGGTCTATCAGAAGGAGGAGGAGTTTGGTCTATCAGAAGGAGGAGGAGTTTGGTCTATCAGAAGGAGGAGGAGTTTGGTCTATCAGAAGGAGGAGGAGTTTGGTCTATCAGAAGGAGGAGGCCGGTCTATGAGGAGGAGGAAGCCAGTCTATGAGGAGGAGGCGGGTCTAAGAGGAGGAGGCAGGTGTAAGAGGAGGCGGGTCAAGGAGGAGGAGGCGTGCCTAAGAGGATGAGGAGGTGGGTCTATGAGGAGGAGGAGGCGGGTCTATGATGAGGAGGCGGGTCTAGGCGGAGGAGGCGGGCCTAAGAGGAGGAGGAGGTGGGTCTATGAGGAGGAGGAGGCGGTCTAGGAGGAGGAGACGAGCCTATGAGGAGGAGGAGGCAGGTCTAGGAGGAGGAGGCGGGCCTATGTAATGAGATGCTTCCCAACAACAGCTGCTGCTCTCGGCTGATTGGTCCTAATCAGTTTCCTCGTTAGTGGATCCATCAGGCCTCACAGCGTAGTCTGGCTCTCATCAGGCCGCCTCGCTCACACAACAACAACCAATCAGAGGACGAGGCTTCACAGAAACAGCACCCACGATGCCACGGCGGCGGCGGCAGCGCCCGCTGGCCCACGATGCCTTGCTCAGGTAGCTCATAAAGAAGTTAGTGACCCCACACATCTAACTGAGCGACTCCGGCAGTGCCAGCACCGGTTACAAAGCACACCCATCCTAATCTGGCTCCATTAGCGGCGGCTGTCCCTCCCCACTTCCTGGGCTTTGTTCGGCTGTCAGGATGACCAATGATGTGGCGGCGCTGCCTGATTCATGGCGGCGACCCTGAGATCACATCTGATGGGAGCGTCAGGCCAAGAGGACCAAACGCACCCCCAGCAGCCCATTATAGTCTATTTATCTAGCCGGACATCTAATGGGAGCGCTTCTTTTCCACTCCGACACCGTGATGCTATCACTGAAGGCTTGGTTAAGACTTGGACTGCTTGGCGGAGGCTATCTGGAGTGGTGCAGGTTAATAACTGGAATAGCTGTTAACTCCTGAAGCCTATAAAAAGGAATGAGACGTGACTGAGTCTGTGGACGCTCCTCTGTTTTTAAATCAGCAGAGTGTTTAATCGTCAATCATCCTCTCAAAGCTCTCCGTGAGCGGCCGCTGGACGAAGCTGGACGAAGCTGGACGAAGCTGATGAGGAGAGGCTTCACTACAGCTCAAAGCCTCAACAGATGAAATGATATCTGGGATTCAAACACGAGGCCACGCCCATCAAACAATGTGTCATCCGTTATTCTCATTAGATATTAGACACAGAGGATTCAGATTAAATCTCACGAAAAGTGAGAAAGGAAAAATAATCCACAGGTTTACCCACTCATTCACTCTCCTACCTCCTAACTCCTTTAATCCTACCTCCTAACTTCTACCTCCTAACTCCTTAATCCTACCTCCTAACATCTAACCTCCTAACTCCTTAATCCTACCTCCTAACATCTAACCTCCTAACTTCTACCTCCTAACTCCTACATCCTACCTCCTAAAGCCTACCTCCTAACATCTAACCTCCTAACTTCTACCTCCTAACTCCTACATCCTACCTCCTAACTCCTTAAGCCTACCTCCTAACATCTAACCTCCTAACTTCTACCTCCTAACTCCTCCTCCTCCTCCTCCTCCTCGTCTCTCCATGTCATTAGGCCCTCAGACCGCCCATGCACTGAGACATGTAGAGAAAGAAAGAAAGCGCTTCCATTTGGGGAGAGATCTGTTTGTGGCATTAATAGTCTTTATTTTTCCACGTGGTTTCCCAGCAGCCGGAGACATTAGAAAGAGAAGTGAGGTGCAACACATTCCCCTCTCATCCTCTCATCCCAGCCTCATCCGTCAAACAGAGGGAGGGAGGGAGGGAGGGAGGGAGGCAGGGAGAAGAGAAAGAAGACCGGATGCTTTCATTAGCAGCTTTTTAGTCACTGAGCTGCTGTAGAAAAGTTGAAATGATTCCATAATGAGACGTTATGGTCCTTTAAAACATCATTAAATGTGATTCCTGCGTACTGAACCACAGCTAAAGAACAGAAACAAGTCCTATTCCTGAAAACCACCTGATGTAGTCAATGATTTATTTATCTTTCTGTGCATCACAGAACATACTGTAGTGTATTCCTCATCCCTCCATCCTTATCCCTCCATCCTCATCCTTCCACCCTCATCCTCTCATCCTTCCATCCTTATCCCTCCATCCTCATCCCTCCACCCTCATCCTCTCATCCCTCCATCCTCATCCCTCCCCCCTCATCCTCTCATCCTTCCATCCTCATCCTTCCATCCTCATCCCTCCATCCTCATCCTTCCATCCTCATCCTTCCATCCCTCCATCCTCATCCCTCCATCCTCATCCCTCCCCCCTCATCCTCTCATCCTTCCATCCTCATCCTTCCATCCTCATCCCTCCATCCTCATCCTTCATCCTCATCCTTCCATCCCTCCATCCTCATCCCTCCATCCTCATCCCTCCATCCTCATCCCGCCATCCTTATCCCTCCATCCTTATCCTCATCCTCTCATCTTTCCATCCCCATCCCTCCATCCTTATCCCTCCATCCTTCCATCCTTATCCTCATCCTTCCATCCTCATCCCTCCATCCTTATCCCTCCATCCTTACCCTCATCCTTCCATCCTCATCCTCTCATCCTTCCATCCTCGTCCCTCCATCCTTACCCTCATCCTTCCATCCTCATCCTCTCATCCTTCCATCCCCATCCCTCCATCCTTATCCCTCCATCCTTCCATCCTTATCCTCATCCTTCCATCTTCATCCCTCCATCCTTATCCCTCCATCCTTACCCTCATCCTTCCATCCTCATCCTCTCATCCTTCCATCCCCATCCCTCCATCCTTATCCTCATCCTTCCATCCTCATCCTCTCATCTTTCCATCCCCATCCCTCCATCCTTATCCCTCCATCCTTCCATCCTTATCCTCATCCTTCCATCCTCATCCCTCCATCCTTATCCCTCCATCCTTACCCTCATCCTTCCATCCTCATCCTCTCATCCTTCCATCCTCATCCTCTCATCCTTCCATCCTCATCCTCTCATCCTTCCATCCTCATCCTCTCATCCTTCCATCCTCATCCCTCCATCCTCAGCTCAGTGTTCACCATCAGTCGGTTGGACTCACCTGCAGCCGACCTGCATGTCTGTAATTAATACAACCAGAGTGTGAACATTTTCAGGCCAGCTCCCCCTCTCTCTTCTTTCTTCTCCTCCCCCTCCCCTCCTCACCCCCTCCTCCCCCCTCACCCCCCCTCAGTTAATCACAGTTGTTCCCTCAAAAGGAGCCGTTAACGGCTTGGTGCGTCAGGAATGGCCGTGGCGCTCCCCGCCGCTAATCGGACCGTTCCGACTGAGAAGCTTTGCATTATGCAAATCACTGGCCGGGAACAGGTGACATTTGTAGGGGAGCGGGGCGACAGGGCGATGGAGTCTGGCTGATTTAGACATTAGTCCCTGTCACAACGCAACACACACACACGCTCATCTGCATATGCACACACACACACACACTGGATACGCCAGCAGAAAGAGTGGAAGTAACACATGACATATAATCTGCTCTCGCTGCTGTAATTGAGGAGCTAATTTGTCTGTTTGGACTCACTGTTTTCAGCTCTTTATGCTTTCATGTTGAATTTGACTTCCTTCCCGTCTCTTTCCCTTCATCAACGGTGTTCACAGATCATCTCGCAAGTGTTTGTTAAGTTGAAATGCTCAAGTACAAACATCGGAGGCCTTGTTTTCCTGGGAGAGCATCCAGAGGATGAACCAAGTGGTTCTCTTACAGGGTGTTTCCAGAAGGAAGATCTTAAAAATGCTGGAAACATCTGAGATATTTTACCTTTTCTGGATCTTCTTTGTTAGGAACGTCAAATAAAGTGATGATGTTTTGAATCCAACAGCAGTGTCCGTGTCCCGTGTGGTAAAATGACTGTTTTTCTCAAAGGAGTCTGGTGGTTTTGAGGAGAGATAACCGCCTGAGGGCTCCAACCCTGAAAATACTGTAAATACTGATTACTTTTAGCTTCGGGTGGATTTTTGCTTCCGTCCACAGCAGGACAAGAAGACATTTTTCCTGCACATATTGTTAAAGGCCCGAGGAAGTGATAGACTTTAAATCAGCTTATTTTACATTTACAGTTGAACAGCGTTAATCTTTCAGACAGCAGGGGAACCTTTATCTATAATAAGATCAAAGGTGTCATAAATAGAATAAAGCAAGAAAGTTTTGGTCCTTTAAGGCTTCAAAGTCATTAATAGACTAAATCGCTGCTCGGGTTTCAGTCCCATGCTACGTCTACTATCATATTCTATTTTACTTCAATAGGAGAGTCACCTTTTTAAAAACCCAAGCGGGACAGACTGTGTGTGTGTGTGTGTGAGAGAGAGAGAGAGAGAGAGAGACTATTAACATGTTAACAGTCTAAAAATCAAATTCTCTGTCGCTCATCTCTCCGTTTCCCTTTCACTCTGTCTGACACACACCCTTTAACATTTACACATTTCTGTCAACTTAACACACACACACACACACACACACACACACTGTATTCACTGAACACAGGCTGTAATAAGAGACCATTATGGACGCTAACCAGATCTTTTAACCAAACTAACCGACATTCCCTCATATACGACCAATGAGCTGTGAGAGATCTGGCAGCAGGGCCTGAAGGAACGTGCACACACACACACACACACACACACACACTCACACACACACACACACACACACACACACACACACACTCACACACTCACACACTCACACACACACAGCACACACACACACACACACACACACACACACACACACACAGTGTAATAATACATGCATACCAATCAGGACTGTGTCTGCCTGAACGCTCCTCAACTGAACACATAACCATAATCACTTTATCAGAGGGAGGAAAATAAAAGGCAGTGAATATGGAGAGGAGGAGGAGGAGGGGGGGGGAGGAGGAAGGAGCAAATTAAGAAGTTAGGAGGGGAGGAACGAGAGAGGCAATAAGGGAGGAAGAGAGAGAAATAAATTATGAGAGAGAGAGAGGTACTTCAACTCATTCATAAAGGAAGAATTATAAAGAATACACAGTGAATACTAGAATAATATGAGCATTAAAGGATGCATCTATAATTATCTTAATAATATGCTTTGGTTTAACTCTTTTTAATGCAGACTGAAAAAAGGCTAAGTTAATATAAAGACATGAAATATTTGAACTTTAATTTTAAAGTACAGCTGTGTGTGTAGTTACATAGTGAGCGAGTTAGTGAATAGAAGAAGTGGCCGTTGTCATGGCGACTAACCATCGGTTTGTGGACTACACCACTAATTCCAGGTGGGCGGGGGGTCGGGTCAAACAAACATAGGACTCTCCTGCAGGAGACCCTCGTTCCTGTCCTCTGGAAAAGTAGTTACAATAGTAGTACGCTAGAGTACACCATGTTTTTGTACACCGTCATGGTTCTACATCCTTCACTGGTGGAGATGTTTGTCTCGACACTCACTGGTTCCCAGAGGTGGAACGTGTGATATTAAACTGGCCAATCAGATGATCAATGCCTTGCAGCCCCCCCCAGCCTCGACCAATAGCAGAGCAGCCTGCCCAGTGTTAATTAGCGCTGGTACATCTCTGCTCCCTCTTGTCTCTGTGTGTCTAGCTAATTCAGCCTCTCGTTAACAACGCTTATGCAGCCAATTACCATAAATCCCTGTTAGCCGCGGCAATTAACAGTAACGAGGCGGCGCTGCGTGTGTTTCTACTGTTGTAATTAAGCCAGTGTGTTGTTAATTAGCAAAATGTGAGTGGGAGGTTTTATGCTCGTTAGTATGGCCATTTCATTCAATTAGCACCGTCATTAACGAGGTGTCTCTGTTCTAACAAAGTTAATGCCGGGAGGAGGCGGCGCCCGGGCGATTAGCCCAGACAAACATGATGAGGAGCGTGGCACGGAGCCCAGGCCGCGATATCGGTGTGTGTGAGCGTGTGTGTGTGTGTGTGTGTGTGTGTGTGTGTGTGTGTGTGTGAGTGTGTGTGTGTGTGTGTGTGTGTGTGTGTGTGTGTGTGTGTGTGTGTGTGTGTGTGTGTGTGTGTGAGTGTGTGTGTGAGCTGCCACATGTAGAAGATATTTAACGGACTTTGACTGCACAGAAACAGGTCTGTGAAGGTCTAGTTAGTCCTGGAAATACTCGCTGCAGGTTTGTCAAAAATCCAGGATGTCTACCACGAAGAGTTCAAGGACAACAACACCGTCAGAAATCCTAGAACTTCCAGAGCGCTGCACACACCAATCAACCAGATTTACTTAAAACGTACTGGAAACATATTTTTATTGCTCACAGATAAGAAACATCTCTTTTTTTGTAGCAAAAAAATGACAAATAATCTTAAATAAGATGATCGTAAATCATAAGGTCTCCCTGCATAAAGATTTTTCACTTTTCTTCCAGGATAATAAGACTTGTGGCGATATTTAAGATTATTCCGGTAACGTAAATTCATTTTATTCATAATGTATGAATAAAATCACATCTTATTTTGTTAATGTGTCTTCTCTCAGAGTGAACAAGACACAGATTATGCTAAATTAGAACCACAAAAAAGCAAAGATATCCTGACATTTAGTAGTAACACTGGATCCTACGCTGATGCAGCTGAAGTCTCACCTGGACTTCATATTCCTGATGCTGGAAATCCTTCAGTTCAACAAAAAGGGATTTGAGAGGAGCATCCCGGTAAAATCAACAATGTAAAGGCTTCTCAAAGACTGAAACTATTTGATATAAAATAACAACAATAACTTCATTATAGCTGGTTATTAAGTGCATCATGCAGCAATTAATGTGGCTTTTTTTGTATATTAACCAAATCAATCTTATTTGTTAGATAATGTAAATGTATATAAGTGATGAAAATAAGCATGAGCTGTGTAAGATATATATATATATATATATATTTAATTATATATCAAGAAGATGGGAAATGATAATAATATTAAAGAGAAAAGAAACTCCGCTTGTAAATTTACAAGACGAAAACTTTATTAGAATCTGGCATTAAAGTGGTTAATTAAAAATACAGCTACGAAAAAAAGTTATTGGATTCTCTGAGATTATGAAATACATTTACAATTGACAAAAAACTTTTAATAATAAAAAATAATAAAAAACAGTTTATTTATTTATCTTTTGTGCAACATGGCTCGTCTAAATAAGTACGTTATTTTCTGAAGAAGCTCGATAAACATAAATAATTAGTATTAGTATAAAAGTATTAATATATAATAAATATTTTTTTAAAAAGGCTGGTTTCCTGAGTTGGTGGACAGAACAGCTTTTGAGGAAGAAGAAGGAAAAACACTGACACGTTTAATGAGATTATTAAAGGAAACGCAGGCGGGTGTCAGATTTATTCAGTTTACTGCTTCAGTAAACACTGCACTAAAAGAAATCTCAGAGGTGATCCTTACCCCCCCAACTAAATTATAATGGAGATACCTCATTTACTCTTCTATCTGTTTTATGTTTTCAGGGCTCACTCAGCCATTTAGCCGAAACACATGAAGGGAACGCCGGCGCTGCCGCGGTGCAGAACGCACCAGACAGATTAACTTTAAACGGGGATCGCTCTGACATCTCAGATTACCAGGAATTATGACACGATGCATGCTGGGAGGAGCGGTAACGCCAGCACTGGGAGCACTGGGAGAAAACATCACTATCCTGAGTTCAAACCTGAAGGGCATCATGATGTGATTTGAAGTGTTTAACATCTGGAAGCAGATGTGAACGCAGCATTTATTCTGTATAAAATATAATATTCCTGTTTCATAGGATGCAGCGAAAAACACAAAGTGTCTTAAAGATGCATTCCCTCTGCTGGCCACCAGGGGGCGACTCCTCTCTGGTTGTATAGAAGTCTATGAGTCTTTTTTTTTACCACAGAAGTGTCGGGAAGGTTTCTCCAATTTAACTAATCATTTCCTTTTCCCACAATTCAATGCGTGATTAAAAAATACTGCTTTAAACACGTCGATACAGAAAATTCCTTCGTATTAAACGGGTTCATCTTTCATGGACTTTTCATCCTCCACTCTCGCTTCCTCTTCTTCATCATCCCTTCCTCTCCTCCATTTCCTTCATCCAAACTGCCTTTTCTCTCCACCTCTTCCCCCACTTTCCAATTCTCCACCTCTCTCTCTCTCTGATAACAGTCTGTTCTCTTTGACATCTCAGTCTGACTCCATTACAGCTAATAGAGAGAGGCCATCTTGCCACTGACGCGCACACACACACACACACACACACACAAACACGGAGGGGGGGGGGGATATCAGGGGACCCCAGTGGATGCTGGGAAAATCAAACATTGTGTGAACGTGGAGAACCAGCGGATCATTTTGTTCCCGTCCAGCCTCGTCTGATCCCGACACACATGAATAATGGTGCTGTTTGGACCTTTGACCCTCCTCTTATCTGATCTGGGATATGTTTCTACCAAGCTTCTTTTACATGCTTGCATCCTACAAACACTATGATAATATACTATGAACTTAATGGCATCAATACAGTTCTTTTTACTTAGATTTTGTACCACGAAAAACAAATCACCTACTTACTTCAAGTATATTAACTATACTAATTATTCCTATATATTAAGTATATATATATATATAGGAGAGGAGTCGCCCCCTGGTGGCCAGCAGAGAGAAGTAGGACCATTTTCTCATAGACTTCTATACAACCAGAGAGGAGTCGCCCCCTGGTGGCCAGCAGAGAGAAGTAGGACCATTTTCTCATAGACTTCTATACAACCAGAGAGGAGTCGCCCCCTGGTGGCCAGAAGAGAGAAGTAGGACCATTTTCTCATAGACTTCTATACAACCAGAGAGGAGTCGCCCCCTGGTGGCCAGAAGAGAGAAGTAGGACCATTTTCTCATAGACTTCTATACAACCAGAGAGGAGTCGCCCCCTGGTGGCCAGCAGAGAGAACGCAGTTTTAAGGCACTTCATTGGCCTGAGTTTGATGAACTGCAGGTTTTCTTTCTCACACAAACTTGTGTTTACTCCGTTGTGTCGATTCATTCACACTTTTGTCATCTAATTCAGCTAAAATGACATTTGAGTCTTGGACTTCCACTCCGACATGAAGGAATTTCCCCCCGAGACGAATCCAGGTCTGACTTCAGGAAGTGAAATACTGACCGGGAGACGCTTCAAACCAATATTATCAGAATCTGAGGCTGGTAACCTACAGGACTGTAACACGACGGAGACCCAGGGATGTCTTACATCGTAAGGTGAAATCCTTCAAGACATATAGGCTTCACACACACACACACACACACACACACACACACACACACACACTGGTGTGACCAGTACCCCCTCCTTCAGTGTCTGCCATGACAGGGTGATTACAAATGGAGAACGTGGACTCGAGCGGTCAAATGGTTCAACAATAGAGTGTGTGTGTTGTGTTGTTGTTGTGATCCAATGTGTGTGTGTGTGTGTGTGTGTGTGTGTGTGTGTGTGTGTGTGTGTGCGTGTGTGTGCGTGCTGCTGTGTGTATCAGTGTATTGGCTGCTGATAAATGGCTGCCTCTTTAGGGAACTTATCTCTTTAAGTGTTGCCGCGGTGAGGGATGACATCATTTGGATCCCCCGGCTAACTGGCTGCCATGACGACACCTCACCAACCTATCCATTTACCAGATGGCCCGATAGTGTCTGCACACACACACACACACACATAAACACACACAGTCACACACACACAATACACACAGGTAATAGGAGGCCACATGGAAATTACAGCCAGAGACTGTGGCAGCTCCCAGCACTGATACACACTCTGCTGTGATAGGGGGAGACACACACACACACACACACACACACACACACACCCCCCCCCCCCCCCCGTCTTATCACAGCTTAACAGAGGAAAAAAGCATCGAGGAGGAAAAATTAAGTATTGATCAAATTAGCCGTTTTTTAAAGCATCCCTCATGTATGTGTGTGTGTGTGTGTGTGTGTGTGTGTGTGTGTGTGTGTGTGTGTGTGGATGGTGTGTGGTGGGATTTAATGAACCCATCACATGGCAAACAAAACGGAAAGGCCAAAAGGATGCTTGACCTGCAACACACACACACACACACACACACACACACACAAAATAAATCTACATATCCAATACTATTAAAACAAGACACACACACACACACAGAGTGACAAAGCTGCATCAGTAAATCACTGACTGACATCCATATAGTCTTTAGAGATGCAGATAGGAGGGCAGAGTCCGGGTCCAGGTCCGGGTCCAGGACAGTGATCCTCATAGAGCATAGTTGGTGGTCCTGTCCAGGTGAGCTGATGGCGGCGGGTCGATAATCTTCATTTGGTTGCTAATTGGCCCCGTCTGTATGAGAACAAGAACCCGGACCACCAAAGGCTGCCAGACTGCAGAGACCTGATCGATGCTGGACCGGGGGCTTCTGGGGACACTTAAAGGAACAGTCCAGCATTTTCAGTCTTCGTTGCTTATGTGTGGACTGGAGAGGCATCCTAGAGGTCACTGCATCCTGTTTGCTTACCGAGCATCACCACAGTTTCACGGCTGTCTGTGGCAGACCAGTAACCAGTAACCAGTAACCAGTAACACTGGCAGGGACCCGTAAGGGTTAAATGAAGACGATGTATTTAGGGTGGTTGAGGGAACAGTTTAGGAAGATACACGTGTCATAATACTGAGTTATCAGGGTTCAGGCCTATCATTCACACTATGGTTTAGCATTTATTCATATTTACTTTTTTATGGTCCGTCATGGATAAAAATCTGTCAATGAACATTTGTTTTCATTGCAGAAAGTTACACTTGTTTAATATAAAAACCTTCCCTGTCAAAGCCCTGATGAACCAACTCATTAATCTGTGTTTATGGGTTCTTGATGTGTTTGGATCTGTGGAACAATAGAGACTCCCTCAGTCGACCCCATAACCTCCCGGTTGCTTCCCTGTGGGCGGCGTCCCATAGCGGACAGCAGTTACTGATAGGACGGCTCTGCCCCCCCATCACGGCTCCTCATTCTCAGAATAAGTGGTTTGTCCCGTTAGAGCTCTCCGGACTGAGCTAATAGTTTGCTATCAGTGACAGAATAAATCAGACCGCTGTAATGGTGAGCTATATGTTCAGCCTCTCTGGACCTCATCCTGAATATGAATATGAGTACTGGAAACAATACAAACACACACTGACCTCACTGACCTCACAGACACTCACTCACACACACACACACTAACACACACACACTAACACTAACACACACAAGGGGAAACTTATTAGGTTATTATCTTTCCGCCCCATAAAGTAGGAATAACTTAAAGCGCCGCCGCAATTAATAACCCAACTATAAATCTGAATATTCCCCATGAATATTATTCTATATTACTCTCTCTCTCTCTCTCTCTCTCACACACACACACACACACACAGCGATCAGCAGGGTGCATGGGAGCAGGGAGAATGATAAAGCCATCAGAGAACGTTCTGGATGAAGTGAACCAAACATGAATGTGTGTATCAGAGCATGTGAGTGTGAGTGTGAGTGTGTGTGTGTGTGTGTGTGTCATCAGTAGTGTGTTCTGCATGGAAGCTTTATGCATCAACACACTGATGCGTTCTCCACCTCGGCGTTGAGGAGGCCATTCCCAGTCACATGTAGGGGATGCACTGGTTAAATCAATGCTCACACACACACACACACACACACACACACACACACACCAGTTCTCTGCTGCCATGACCTTGCTGCCTGTTCCCAGAACAACACCCTCAGTGTGGAGTCGGCGAGGTCTCCGGCGTTTAAATGGTTCTCGTTAATCCGTCATTAAGGTGAACATGAAGTTTAATTATGACACCGATTGTAGTTCAGTGTACAAAGTGATCAATGAGCTGGCTCCTCCCCCGTTAAGGAGGGAGGACGGCGAGGATCAGCCTTCTCCATTAGAGCAGCAAACTTTAGGAGCTGCATGCCGAGTGATGATCCCGACTCACTGTTAACGTCTTTTAACGGCATCATTCTTTGATGGATATTCAGAGACTTCTCCTCATTTAATGGGGAAAACAGGAAATAACAGGATATGTTTTTTTAATTTCCTTTTAGAAGCATTTACAAAATATTGTGTTAACTTCCAAAAATAGAAAGGCATGGACTTTAGTGCTGCTGATGGTAGAGATGTATTGATTTGCCTATTTTTCGATACTTAATATGTATTCTGGATGTACAAAGGGATGGGAGGGGCTATGTTTTATTATTATTAAAGACCTCCCCTGTTGCACATTCATTCAAAATAATTAATAATCAGTCTTTCTGTTATAAACGTTCATGATCGTCAATATTCAACAGAGATGGGAGAAATAATCAATTCTATAATGTTTTGTTGAACGATTCTGCATCAATGCAGTCAAGTCTGTAATCGATTATTCATTCATTTTCTGGCAATCTTTTCCACATTTTAATTAGCAAATAGGACAAATAATAAATGGAATTGGTTTATATATATATATATATATATATATATATATATATATATATATATATATATAATATTTAAATCCCAAATGGAGAATCATTTAATGATGGAATCGTGAGGTGATTCTTTCCAACAGTAATATTAACAGTAAAGATTATTATTCTAGAATGTTTCTCTCATTATTCATATGTTTACATTTGCACTGTTTATTGTTGTTTGTTGACTCACATGCTGCCTTTTAAATGTCCGTGTTGTTTTTTATACCATTCATCTATTTTTTCGTACTTGATCTTTACATTGTGTGGACGGCTGAAGAAGAGTTTCATTGTATGAAACACGTTTCTTTACTGTGCATTTGATAATCAACCCTTTGAATCTTGAATCTTCAGCAGCGTGTTATAATAACATGTCTTTCATATTAGCAGTGATTAATAACATCTAAAAATCACATATTAAAATGTTATGGTGACATTTCCCCTCACAGACCCCACTTTAGAACAACAACAACAACCAGGTTTCCTGTTCTTCCACTGACCGGTCCAGTTAAACAGTGTTCTTCAGTGACCTCTGACCTTTACCAGATGTTGAGATGTGACCAACACGCCGTCATTCTCTCTCATTATCTCGCACACACACACGGCATGGCGTGCTGACAAAGTGGGGTCGAGACCGCCGATCACGCCGCCTTTCCTACGCCACGCTCCCGCTCGCCCTCAGGTCTTTGTTCTTCCTCTCCCTCTCTCTCTCCCTCTCTCTGATCTTCGTCTCACAGCTCAATCTGTTAGCACCGACGCTTCTCCTCCAGCGTGGCTTCATTCCCCGAGAACAGATACCATCTCACACACACACACACACACACACACACACACACACACACACACACACGGTAGCCACTCAGTTGGTTGACAGATGTGGTGGGACAATAAAACAGTTTGTAATGGAGGTAATATGATTTAAAATACTATCTATTAGCCTGGATGGGCCTGTCAGAGGTGTGTGTGTGTGTGTGTGTGAGATAAAACAATGAAGATGGCAGAGAGAATATAGGGCCGCACATCTAAATCACAGTACAATTCATCCCATTAGACAACACAGATGTAACCCTCGAACCAATCCTGTGGACACACACACACACACACACACAGTAACACAGAGATCCATATGTCACAGGAGCAGTGGTGATAAGAAGGATATAGTGATCCGTGAGAGGCCTGTAACACATATCTGCTGTTACAGTAATAACACTGGAGCAGAAATACTCAAAGTTCAAACACACATTCGTCTGAAACGCTTCCCGATAATCTGGAGTGTTTCCTCCGTCAGCAGGAACGTCGACCGATCACGTGACTTTAAAAGGATAAGGTCGGCAATATTCTACACCGATGATCCACGGAAACAGACCCCGAAAAACCACACAAGGACTCCATCTTCCTCCCGAGTGGTGTGAATCAAACAACCAAAAACCGAGACTAGACTTTCACCAGAGACCAGGAACCTTTGACTGCAGGGATCAGGGTCTAGTTCTGGGGACGTACCGGTGGTATAAAGGACGTACCGGCGGTATCAAGGATGTACCGGTGGTATAAAGGACGATAAAAGACGTACCGGCAGTATCAAGGATGTACCGGTGGTATAAAGGACGATAAAAGACGTACCGGCAGTATCAAGGATGTACCGGTGGTATAAAGGACGATAAAGGACGTACCGGCGGTATCAAGGACGTACCGGCGGTATCAAGGACGTACCGGTGGTATAAAGGACGTACTGGTGGTATAAAGGATGATAAAGGACGTACCGGCTGTATAAAGGACGTACCGGCGGTATCAAGGAAGTACTGGTGTTATAAAGGACGATAAAGGACGTACCGGCGGTATAAAGGATGATAAAGGACTTACCGGCGGTATCAAGGATGATAAAGGACGTACCGGCGGTATAAAGGACGTACCGGCGGTATAAAGGACGATAAAGGATGTACCGGCGGTATCAAGGACGTACCGGTGGTATAAAGGATGATAAAGGACGTACCGGCGGTATCAAGGACCTACCGGTGGTATAAAGGACGATAAAGGATGTACCGGCGGTATCAAGGACGTACCGGCGGTATAAAGGACGATAAAGGATGTACCGGCGGTATCAAGGACGTACCGGTGGTATAAAGGATGATAAAGGACATACCGGTGGTATAAAGGACGTACCGGCAGTATAAAGGACGTAACAGTGGTATAAAGGACGCACTGGTGGTAGTAAGGACGTCCCGGTGGTATACAGGACGTACCGGAGGTATAAAGGATGATAAAGGATGTACCGGCGGCATCAAAGACGTACCGGTGGTATGAAGGACGATAAAGGACGTACCGGCGGTATAAAGGACGTACCGGTGGTATAAAGGACGTACCGGCGGTATAAAGGACATACCGGCGGTATAAAGGACGTACCGGTGGTATAAAGGACGTACTGGTGGTAGTAAGGACGTGCCGGTGGTATAAAGGACATACTGGTGGTATAAAGGTCGTACTGGTGGTAGTAAGGATGTACTGGTGGTATAAAGGACGTACCGGCGGTATAAAGGACGTACTGGTGGTATAAAGGACGATAAAGGACGTACCAGTGGTATAAAGGACGTCCCGGTGGTATAAAGGACGTACTGGTGATATAAAGGACGTACTGGTGGCAGGGCTCCAGAGTGCGACCATTTTGGTCGCATATGCGACCAAAATTTTTATGAGTGCGACTGAAAAAAATTGTAGGTCGCACTGGTGCAACCAACGCTGCTCGGGTGAAAAAAGAAATCATAAGCGCAGTATCTCTTTGTGTTCTCCTGATGGCATCGTGGTCTAAACCAATAAGAGACAGAGCGCAGGCGGGTCCTTGCCTCTGATTGGCTGTGGTCCTTTTCACCGCTGTAAATTGTGTCAGTTCGAACAATGCGAGCGAGCGGAGCAGGTACTCTGAGCGCTTCGATTCTCTTTGAAAGTGAAGAGGGGCAGAAAGCCTCGCCCCGAGACTAATTAAAAAGCCCAAAAATATGCCTTCAGACCGGACTGGTTGAAGCAATTTCCCTGGCTGATGTACGATAAAGAAAGGGACTCAATGCACTGCATTTATTGTTCGGAAGTGCGGTCAGAATTTGTCCGGTAATAGTGCGTTTGTGGAGGAGTCAACAACATTTCGCATCGAGACATTGAAAAAGCGCAATATGTCCAAAAAGCATACTACATGCCGTGATAAGTGTGTTAATAAAGTGTCCCCTCATCCAGCTGCATTTCAGCGTCAGGCTGTATCGATCAGCTCCGCTGAGGAATCTGAAATGATTATAAAATTCAACGTCGCATACAATATTGCAAAGGAGGAGTTGCCGTTCACTAAATTTAAGTCCGAAATTATTCTGATGAAACAAAATGCCGACACTAAAGAACAAGACAGCTGCGGAGGTTGGAAACGTCACGTACACGTCATTCATGACTGACGGCGACACAGACGTCTCTACGAAGGCGTGCGTTATTGTCTACTGCTGCATTTTGCGTAAAGGGAGGCCGGTCAACATGTTAATTGGACATGTCGAGGTGGAGCATGGACACGGACATGTTTGAAGGCCCACATTACAGCATCAGACATCATGAATAGGAAATTGTATAGTAGCCTATTCCTAATATTATTATTAAAAATGAATAGCCTAAGTAAAAATATAAGTAGGCTAGCCTAAGATCACATAAACAGTTTTCCATTTGCAATCTATAGGCTAGTGACCTGTATGATCTTTTTATTGTGCCACAAACAGCATCAGTGTGCAGATTGGCTGCAGAAAACGGTTGCTCTGGGTGCTGATGGTGCTGCAGTTAAGCTAGGCCATAAGGGGTGTCATTATGTAAAAGGAGAGCGATAAAAAGGTGACTTTTTGGCGTTAAAGGCGACACGATGAAAAATGTGGGTGCACCTAAATTTTGTGCTGGTGCACCTAAAAAAAAAAGTTAGGCGCACCAGTGCAACCAATGCAAAAAGTTAGTCTGGAGCCCTGGGTGGTAGTAAGGATGTACTGGTGGTATAAAGGACGTACCGGCGGTATAAAGGACGTACCGGTGGTATAAAGGACGTACCGGTGGTATAAAGGACGATAAAGGACGTACCGGCGGTATCAAGGATGTACCGGTGGTATAAAGGATGATAAAGGACGTACCGGCGGTATCAAGGACGTACTGGCGGTATAAAGGACGTACCGGCGGTATCAAGGACGTACTGGTGGTATAAAGGACGATAAAGGACGTACCGGCGGTATAAAGGACTTACCGGCGGTATAAAGGACGATAAAGGATGTACCGGTGGTATCAAGGACGTACCGGTGGTATAAAGGATGATAAAGGACGTACCGGCGGTATCAAGGACGTACCGGTGGTATAAAGGACGATAAAGGATGTACCGGCGGTATAAAGGACGATAAAGGATGTACCGGCGGTATCAAGGACGTACCGGAGGTATAAAGGATGATAAAGGACGTACCGGTGGTATAAAGGACGTACCGGCGGTATAAAGGACATACCGGTGGTATAAAGGACGTACTGGTGGTAGTAAGGACGTCCCGGTGGTATACAGGACGTACCGGAGGTATAAAGGACGATAAAGGATGTACCGGCGGTATCAAAGACGTACCGGAGGTATAAAGGACGATAAAGGATGTACCGGCGGTATAAAGGACGTACCGGTGGTATAAAGGATGATAAAGGACGTACCGGCGGTATAAAGGACGTACCGGTGGTATAAAGGACATACTGGTGGTAGTAAGGACGTCCCGGTGGTAAAAAGGACATACTGGTGGTATAAAGGACGTACTGGTGGTAGTAAGGATGTACTGGTGGTATAAAGGACGTACCAGCGGTATAAAGGACGTACCAGCGGTATAAAGGACGTACCGGCGGTATAAAGGACGTACCGGTGGTATAAAGGATGTACTGGTGGTAGTAAGGACGTCCCGGTGATATAAAGGACGTACCGGTGGTATAAAGGACGTACTGGTGGTAGTAAGGATGTACTGGTGGTATA
Source organism: Chelidonichthys spinosus (assembly GCA_029853015.1). NCBI lineage: Eukaryota > Metazoa > Chordata > Actinopteri > Perciformes > Triglidae > Chelidonichthys > Chelidonichthys spinosus. The sequence goes on from CM056823.1 coordinate 1,096,048, forward strand.
AAGGACGTACCAGCGGTATAAAGGACGTACTGGTGGTATAAAGGACAATAAAGGACGTACCAGCGGTATAAAGGACGTACCGGCGGTATAAAGGACGTACCGGTGGTATAACGGATGGAGAGTCAAAGAGTAAGAACACACAGAGCCGTGAGCATCAGACTCAGAGAGCCTCAGGATGGAGTAAAAAGCTGGAGGCGAGCGGCGGAGACAGAAGACGAATCAACATGGACAGAGAAAATAAAAAACAGAGCAGCGTTCACAGAATCCAATTGAGCTGACACTTTTTCAGCCACATACCATTTTCTGTTGTTTACGGCTTTATGAGCGGCCAACCCCGGCGTGTGTGTGTTCATGTGTGTGTGTGTGTATGTGTGTTCATGTGTGTGTGTGTGTATGTGTGTTCATGTGTGTGTGTGTGTATGTGTGTTCATGTGTGTGTGTGTGTGTGTGTGTGTGTGTGTGTGTGTGATTGAGGCTGATAGATGTTGACAGCTGCGGAGAATCACTTTCCTGTTGGTAAAACAGCATATTGACCCCGTAGACCCCCGGCAGACAGAGGTGAGCGCCGCTGAAGCCCGGCAGGCAGAGTGGGGGCGACACCCAGCTGAGGGGCGCTTGAACCCGCGACATTTCACTAACCCGCACAGCACCCCCGGACACACACCAGCACACACATCGTATCCCCCCCAAAAAACACTACGTGGGGCCAATATAGAGGACTTTCAGGTGACGACAGCCATATTTATGAGATGATATGGGATTTTAGCGCAGATATTGATATAAAAAAACACAGGAACACAGGATAGAAAAATAATTGTTTTATTTATTTATGCGTGGAGACCTTATTATTTCTGATCATGTCAAATTTATTTGATAAATAATATTATTTATGATTATATTATTATTATATTATAATATATTAAAAACAGATCAATCTTATCTGTGACAGTAAAGTCATCTTAGTAGCTAACTAGCATTGGTAGCGACTTGTCAATCAGCAGGTAAGCCCCGCCCCCTAAAGCACCCCCTACTTTCTGGTCTGTTGGACTCTAAATGGCCCATTTTGTCATAGACTTCTATACAACCAGAGAGGAGCCGCCCCTAGTGGCCAGCAGGGAGAATGCAACTTTAAGGACCTTCAGTGTTGGCTTCACTTTTCAGAAGCAGAGCTTGCCTCCTGGTGCCTATTTACAGACCGGTTGCTGACATTTATGCTTCCTGCCAACAGCTGCTTGTGAGGGAAACTGATCCGGTATCTCAGCGGTAATGAAAGCTGAACCAACCAGGTCCCAGGTCCCAGGTCCCAGGTTCCATGTCCCAGGTCCCAGGTTCCAGGTCCCAGGTCTCATGTAAGTCACCCTGCATCCCCCCAGAGCGCTGCTGGAAACAACTGTTTGTTGTTCAACCTGCTTCGGGGGTTAAAAATACATCAAGGTGTCACCTGTGTGTGGCCCGTGGAGTGAAGCCGCCGGCCCGGTGACAGGCTGCCGCGGGGCCACTTTAATTCATGTTGCCGTTAGGTTGCACCCCCCCCCCCCCCCCCCTCCGACTCAATAACAAGGTTGGTCGGCCAGCAGGACCCCGCTGTCCTCCATCTTTCTGCCTCCGAGCAGCCGAGGGCTGCTGGTCGCTGTGTCCCTTTGAAGGCGGCTAATACAGCGTTCATTGGCCACTGGCGGTGTGTGTGTGTGTGTGTGTGTGTATAAAGTGTGTAGGTGAGGGGTTATTCACCTAGAGAGTGCAGGCTGTAATTTAAAACAACTAGAGCAAATCCCCTCCTCCCTCTTTATTACACAGACTAGCAGGCAGCTGATTGGTGGAGATTACTAAAACATCCTGCCTGTTTCAGCAGCATGCTGACAGGAAGTGTGTGTGTGTGTGTGTGTGTGTGTGTGTGTGTGGGGTCGGTCCGTCAGGCCCCATCAACCCAAAGTGACCACATGGAGGACGTCCTTTAACCGTTCTCCTCCTCGGGCACAAAGACCAACGTGAACCGTCGTGAAGGCGATGCGACGAGGAGCTCGCCGCCATCGACCATCAAACCGGCGAGGAGGACTTTACCCAGAATTCCATTGTGGTCTGTCCAGCAGCAACATCATAGGGAGCAATTAACAGCAGCAGAGTTCAACGTGTCATCAAAGCTCAACTTCAGACTTCAACTCAGGAGAATGATGGAAGGAGGAGTCCTCCATTAGAAGATTATCCTCCTCTCACCTCCTTTCCTCTTCTTTTCTTGCCTCTCCCCCTTCTTCTCCTGTCCTACTCCCTTACCTCCTCCTTCCCTCTCCTCCCTTATCTCCTCCTTCCCTCCCCTCTCTTATCTCCTCCTCCCCTATCCTTTCCTTCTCTCTCCTCTTCCCTCTCCTTTGCCCCCCCTCTCTCTTCACTTTTGCTCTCCTCCCTTACTCTCCACTCCTATCACCTCCTCCCTCCCCTCCTCCAGCCATCCTCTCCTCTTACCTCCTCTCTCTCCTCCCCTCCTCTCACCCCCTTACCTCCTTCTGCCTCCCCTCAGTTCTCTCCACTCCTCCCTTCCTCTCCATCCTCTTCTCCCATCCTCTCCTCTTACCTCCTCCTCCCCCCTCTCCTCCCTCCCCTCCATTAGAGTTGACCCCTACATAAAACACCAGTCTGTAATGACAGACTAAACTAATGCCATTCATCATCCGCTTGGCTTTGACACTGCTCTAACCTCACACACACACACACACACACACACACACACACACACACACACACACACGGACCCAGTGGTTTGAATGGTTGAACACAGCAACAAAGAGAAACACAGTCGTCCCTCCAAAGACAAGAGGTCTCCCTGCAGAGCCGAGCGGCAAAGTGGAACCTCAGTCAAAGTGTATGAAGCTGTGTGTGTGTGTGTGTGTGTGTGTGTGTGTGTGTGTGTGTGTGGAGGCTGATTGCTGTAAAAGTCACTGGCCACCCTGCTGTCCTCAGGCTCTGTGCTTCTCTACTTTATTAAACCTCATTGGCTGCTTGGAGCTTTTTTAGAGGTTTGCGACTGAAAGGTTGATGGTTCGAGTCCCCCCCCCCCCCCCCCCCCACACACACACACACACCAGGAGTCTTCATGTTCACATGCAGACTCCACTCCGTGGCCTTCGCGTCACCACAGTTCATTCCTCGCCATGAGCTATTGAACGGCTGTCTATTGATCAACACACAATGTATCTCACAAATCATCTGTGTGTCGATCAATAGAGAAATCTCCCGGAAAATTCATATTGAGACGTCGTGTGTGTGCTCGGCGAATGTGGAGATATTGAATGTTTTAGTTGATTAATTGGAGCTAGTTTAAATTTGGCCGTGGCTAGCTCTATTAAAACGGTTGCCGGCGTAAATCAAGACGCTGCCGTTTGGTGATTGAAACGGCCGAGCTTGCAGACGCAGCCGCGGGGATAAATCAGCGGGCGGCTTTCTCTATATTCATTGGCAGTAATAACCAGTAATAACTGGATGGGAACCTGGCAAAGCCAAGGTCTTAGTTATGATGGATAACTCCACATGATCTGTTCATCTACTGGACATGAAATAAACTTTAAGTCCGCCCATTTAGCATTCATAAGCAGCATTATAAACATTTAATAACACCCTGTAAAGTAGCTGGGTGGTTTAATGTATTTGTTCAGGCTGGACGTGGAAATCGGAGTTTAGTTGTGCCGGCTCGACTCGCTCTGATAATCTCGCCACCGGCCGGCGTCCATTAGATGCCCACGCTAAAACAACAACACCTGGCCCTCATAAACAGGAAACATTATTTTAAAGTAAAATCAATTCATCAAAAATTTACTTACAGAAAAAATATAAACATAAAGCATAAAAAGTCAAGTAACCTTCGTGTTCACACCAAACGCTAAGCAGATTTTTGCCTCAACCTTACACCAGTCTGACAGCTGGAGGAACCAGAATACAGTGTTTATCTGTGATTTAATATCAATAACCAGATGGAAAGGATGCTGAAATAACTCCATCATGATGGGGATCAGTAAAAAAGTGCTGAGTCATGCTTTGTTAGGTCTGTCTGCAAGACCACAAGATAACTGCTGTTAAAACACTGGTTTTCTGGATGGAGTCTGGTGTATTTGCATCCTTCCTGCTGAAGAAGATACGAGCAGCGTTTCCATGTTTCACCATAAACCCGCGGTGACTCCATCAAACCCCCGACCTCCTCCGCCGCGGTGACCTCCACACGGAGGCTCAGAGCGGCGAGGTGTCAGCGAAGGGCACGAGGCCGCTGTTTTAATTTGGAGAGGAGATAACGTGATGTTATCAGGACACAGAGATGGCAGACTGACGGACACAGGAGGAGACAGAAGAAGGGATTAGAGAGATAAAGTCCAGATAATATTAATATATGAATCACTGTGTCTGTATTGCAGACACATAATGCGTAACATGGTTCCAGACAGAAGAGTGGGATTTGACTTCTAGACATTAGAAGAGACGAGAGGTGGTGTCTGTTCACTCGCGGTGATACAGTACAAACACACAGACGGTAAACACTGCAGGTGACCTAAGGAGTGGACTAAATGCGGCGATGATGGAGAGGGACGGGGGGGGAGGCCGGGGATTGAAGGCAGAGGAGGTGAGACGGATGTTACAGGACAAGAGAGCAGACGGAACAGGAGGAGGCAGGAAGGAAGGGAGAGAGGAAGGTGGGAGGGAGGAGGAAGGTTGAGGGAGGGAGACAGGGAGGGAGACAGGGAGGGAGACAGGGAGGGAGGCAGGAAGGAAGGGAGGAAGGAAGGCTGGGAGGGAGGCAGGAAGGGAGGGAGGGGAGGGAAGGGAGGGAGACAGGGAGGGGAGACAGGGGAGCGGAGAGGAAGGAAGGAAGGGAGGAGGAGGAAGGGAGGGAGGAAGGAAGGGAGGGAGGGGAGGAAGAAGGGAGGGAGGGAGACAGGCTGGAGTGAGGAAGGAAGGAGGAGGAAGAAGGGAGGAGGAAGGAAGGGAGGGAGGAGGAAGGGAGGGAGGAGGGGGAAGGAAGGAGGGAGGGAGGGAGACAGGGAGGGAGAGACAGGGAGGGAGACAGGGAGGGAGGCAGGAAGGAGGGAGGAGGAAGGGGAAGGGAGGAGGAAGGAAGGGAGGGAGACAGGGAGGGAGACAGGGAGGGAGACAGGGAGGGAGGAAGGAAGGAAGGAAGGAAGGGAGGGAGGGAGGGAGGGAGGGAGGAAGGGAGGGAGACAGGGAGGGAGACAGGGAGGGAGGAAGGAAGGCAGGCTGGGAGTGAGGAAGGAAGGGAGGGAGGAAGGAAGGGAGGGAGGGAGGAAGGAAGGGAGGGAGGGAGGCAGGGAGGGAGGAAGGAAGGAAGGGAGGGAGGGGAAGGAAGGGAGGGAGGGAGGAAGGAAGGGAGGGAGGGAGAGGAAGGGAGGGAGGGAGACAGGGAGGGAGGAAGGAAGGAAGGCTGGGAGGGAGGGAGGAAGGAAGGCAGGCTGGGAGTGAGGAAGGAAGGGAGGGAGGGAGGAAGGGAGGGAGGGAGGAAGGAAGGGAGGGAGGGAGACAGGGAGGGAGGAAGGAAGGAAGGCTGGGGAGGGAGGGAGGGAGGGAGGAAGGGAGGGAGACAGGGAGGGAGGGAGGAGGGAGGAAGGCTGGGAGGGAGGAAGGAAGGGAGGGAGACAGGGAGGGAGGCAGGAAGGAAGGGAGGAAGGAAGGCTGGGAGGGAGGCAGGAAGGAAGGGAGGGAGACAGGGAGGGAGACAGGGAGGGAGACAGGGAGGGAGGAAGGAAGGAAGGAAGGGAGGGAGGGAGGGAGGGAGGGAGGGAGGGAGGGAGGACAGGGAGGGAGGGGGGAGGAAGGCTGGGAGGGAGGAAGGAAGGGAGGGAGACAGGGAGGGAGGCAGGAAGGAAGGGAGGAAGGAAGGCTGGGAGGGAGGCAGGAAGGAAGGGAGGGAGACAGGGAGGGAGACAGGGAGGGAGACAGGGAGGGAGGAAGGAAGGAAGGAAGGGAGGAAGGCTGGGAGGGAGGGAGGAAGGAAGGAAGGGAGGAAGGCTGGGACGAAGGAAGGAAGGAAGGAAGGAAGGAAGGAAGGAAGGAAGGCTGGGAGGGAGGAAGGAAGGAAGGCTGGGAGGGAGGAGGAAGGAAGGCTGGGAGGGAGGAAGGAAGGAAGGGAGGAATGAAGGGACTAGGAAAAGTAATGCATGCATCTGTCCGGCCAATGAGTCTGTTTGTGTGCCCCCCCGAGCACCTCGGGTCCTTTAGTCCAACAGTGGAGGGAGAAACCACCAGGAGGAGGAGGAGGAGGAGGAGGAGGAGGAGGAGGAGGAGGCCGGCTGCTGTTAATGACCCCGGGACTCATTCAATAAACCGTTTGCTTCTTAATTAATGCTCTAATTAGACTTCCTTCCTCTCGCCACCACCCGACCACACACACAAACACGCTACGCCGCTGAGGTGGCGACCTTGTGATAACCTGTGTTCATTGTTCAATGGCCATGGAACACACACACACACACACACACACACACACACACCCTCGGACATCACCATCCTATCGTGCCCACATGTTGGGTATTATATCATCCACAAAGACTCAGATTGAATCTATTCATCAGCGGTCCGGCCCACGCCGCCTTCACGGCCATCTAGAGTTAATTAATGAGTGTGAGAGGCGGAGAGAGAAGAGCGAGAGAGAGAGAGAGAGAGAGAGAGAGAGAGAGTAGTATAACGTAACAGGAAACAGGCTGCACGAGTCCATTCAAACAGACGGGGTCAAAGGTCAACGAGTCAGATCTACTCCTGTAGTTGTTTTTTTTGTTTAAAGGATAATATCTGCAGCAAATAACCGCGTCACAGCCATATGAGGAGGCGCCCCGCGGGGTTGAGCCCATCACCGCTATACCACCGGTACACAGGTTTTCTAAAAGGTCCAGGTCTCTCACAGAGTCCACGTAAACCCTCACCGGACGAGTTCGGTAACTTTCGGAGCTAGCGCCGCGAGCTACCTTCACTGGAAAAGAGTTATTATTATTATTATGTTTATTATTATTATTTTTATTATTATTATTATGTTTATTTGTCGAGGGACAATGTGCAACATTACATTGATTATTCAGAAAATAAAACTTATTCCCGTGTGAAGTCCCCACATTTAAAATCCAGCTGACTCCTGCTGGATCCTGAGACATTTAAATCGGATTTGTTATTCATTCAGATACACCTTGATTTCTCTGTGGACGTTTCAAAGCTGCATTAATCACTACCTTTTTCTTTACTGCCGCTATGTTTGAAAGTTTGAAAAGCCTTCACTGCTCGTGACACAGTGAATTATCTGCAGTCATCTGCTCTTCCAATGTGATAATTCTGTAAATCATTCATCGAGTGAAAACAGATATAATTCACTTGTTTCCTGCTTTTGCTGTGTTCCTCTGTTTAATATCATTGTAAATATGTGAATATCTCCGTGTATCTTCACTTCACTATCTTTCACTGTGTTCGAACATCTCGTTTCAATAGATTACGGCCAGAGTGAGACCTAAATATGAGGCTTTAGTTTAGGTCTTATGGTCTCATAAAATGTAATTTATTTGTGGGATCAGCCAATACACACACACACACACACACACACACACACACACCTGTGATTTGTCCACAGCCTTTTATCCAATCATTTTACTCCACATTCTTCATGTTATTTTCTTTCCAATTGACCTGTTGGAGTGATTTTATCCAATCACAGCAATGCATTCTCTTTCCTCTACATCCACTCAGAAATGTGCTGTTGTATTTACACCAAAAACCTGCATAATAGAGTAAAGTGCAGGTAAATGCAGCATGTTGATTTACAGCCAATAGAGTGGATTGTTCTATGAATAGGGAGGAAGAGGATGATGACTGCTTTGTTTCGCTGTCCTGTGCTGCCACCTTGTGGATTATCAAAACACTGCAGAAACGATCTGCTCATTCAAATCAGGGCTGAAAACATCATTTTCCCTGAAGCTTTCTCATACATTTATAAACTCTTTCTCATGCTTGTGTTGTTGTTTTTAAATCAAACGTTTACACTTTTTATTCTATTTTAATTCCTAACTCATTTTACATCGTAATGTATTTGCTATTAATATATTTATCCGCCTCTGTAAAGCACTTTGAATTCCCTTGTGTATGTATGAACGGTGCTAAACGAACATGTCATTCCTCCGCTTGGACAGTAGGTGGCGGTAACGTTCCATTAATAGGCTGGGACGCTTTAACGGAATAGGAGAATAACTCATTTGTTTGGAAAGATATAGGTTGTTATTATTATTATTATTATTATTATTAGGTATTTGTTTTTTATGTATTTATTTGTTTTCTTTGTTTTAAGGTTATGTGATCCACACTCCACACCAGTTGGTGGCGGTAATGCTCCAAAAAATTGCGAACCGCCAAAAAACAACAGCTAGAAAGACCAGAAAAGGAATAGAAGAAGAAGAAGAACCATAGCAACGGTTGAAACAAAGATGGCGGTGTTTGGGCTCACTTCGGATCTATTCTGTTTGTTTCTCTTTTCCACCGCCGTCACCGCGAGCGAGAATTCAACAAGCTACGACTTCAACACGACGTTTGGCGACCAGGACGTCACGAGCAACGTCACGGACACGTATACGATCGCGGAGTTCGACTGGCCGACCCCGACGCCGATCCACGGCGGCACGGAGGAGTCGGGGGTCCGGCCGACCCAGCCCGACGCGCCGCTGCCCGTCTCCGGACGCCTGCTCGTCCCCGTCACCAACGGTAATCCGCCGAGACCGCCGTGTAGAACCGTATGTGACGTCACTTCGTAGATAACATGGTATTATTGTTAACGGGTCCGACCAGCTAACTGGTTCACCAGGACCAAAACCGAGACCAGGTTCCAGGGTTCCTCCACCTTCTCCAAACTCACATTCAAGCACTTTCCAAGCATTTCCAGGTGCATTTCCATGCTTTTCCAGCCCCTTCCAGCTGTGGTAAACTCCATCTTTGTACCAATCCAATGGTCAGTATTCAGTCTACTTATTCTGTCACTTGTTCATCACATTAAATGAGATGTTATTGTCCTCTAAACAACCAACATGATGTTTGGAGACAGCTTTTTACAGAAGGACCACAAATGAAAGGAAAACTAATTCCACTAACAGATCCACAGAAATATAATCACCAACTATTTTCATCATCTGTTCATCATCAAAAGTCATTTTTCAGAAAGAAATGTCAGGAAATGCTGTTTTCAGTCCCTCAGATATGGAGATCTTCTTTTCTCTGTTCTATCATAGATGTCATCACATACAACACACATTTATAGACCTTTATTCTACATCCAAGACCTTTTCACACCTTGAAAACACCAGACTCACATTCAAATGTTTCAAGGATTTCCAGCCCCGTACCAACCCTGCTACGTCACCACAGAGCGAATACGCTGTTTATTGCTAGCACAACAACACTGACATGTTAGCTAACATCAACCAGCTCAAAAGGTACGTCGAGTGTAATAAACCAGCCTTTATGCAGTGTTTGTGCACGTTGACGACGTAATTACGTCGTTACTAGCCCCGCAAACAAACAGTCCCGGCATATCAACATGCTTGTTGTTAGCTTACCTCACGCTGTTTTCGCGGGGTTTTCTTCCTGCAACGTAGATAAAACGATCCGTGTCTTCACCAGGTGTAATCCAGCAACGTTTCTGACGTTATCACGCACTGTATCCGCGAAAACTACTCGTTTACACTTAAGAAGACTCCTCAAACAAACTCCATGTCTGTCCACTGAAAAAACCCGGCAAAACAGCCGGAGGGGGTTATGGGAAATAGAGTCTTATAGTTGAGATACAACTATCGACTGTATACAAGAAGTGGACGTAGTTCACGTTCATTGTGGACTCAAGCGGTAAAGACTCCACTTAGGTATTTTGACCGACGCCATCTTGGAATGTTAATGCCGCCATCTTGGATTTTGGTCGTTGCCATCTTGAATTTTTTTTTGCAACCAGTAAAGGAAGTGACCATATTTGGACTGTGGAGAAGCAAACCTTACTGGATCTGGATCCATCTCAATTCTGGTGTTTCGGCTGCTAACAAAGTTAAGTTCATAAAGCTGCATTGTCTCTGCTGGCCACCGGGGGGCGACTCCTCTCTGGTTGTATAGAAGTCTATGAGAAAATGGTCCTACTTCTCTCTGCTGTCCACCAGGGGGCGACTCCTCTCTGGTTGTATAGAAGTCTATGAGAAAATGGTCCTACTTCTCTCTGCTGACCACCAGGGGGCGACTCCTCTCTGGTTGTATAGAAGTCTATGAGAAAATGGTCCTACTTCTCTCTGCTGGCCACCAGGGGGCGACTCCTCTCTGGTTGTATAGAAGTCTATGAGAAAATGGTCCTACTTCTCTCTGCTGGCCACCAGGGGGCGACTCCTCTCTGGTTGTATAGAAGTCTATGAGAAAATGGTCCTACTTCTCTCTGCTGGCCACCAGGGGGCCACTCCTCTCTGGTTGTATAGAAGTCTATGAGAAAATGGTCCTACTTCTCTCTGCTGGCCACCAGGGGGTGACTCCTCTCTGGTTGTATAGAAGTCTATGAGAAAATGGTCCTACTTCTCTCTGCTGGCCACCAGGGGGCGACTCCTCTCTGGTTGTATAGAAGTCTATGAGAAAATGGTCCTACTTCTCTCTGCTGGCCACCAGGGGGCGACTCCTCTCTGGTTGTATAGAAGTCTATGAGAAAATGGTCCTACTTCTCTCTGCTGGCCACCAGGGGGCGACTCCTCTCTGGCATGATTTGTTCTCTCGGAGCTAAAATGATCCAAATTCAAGTAGAATCTTAGTTTGTTTTGTTACAGTTGTCTTACACTCAATACCTTCATACCTTAATGAGCAGCAACCTTGAGTTTGTTGCATAGCATTTCCACACACACACACACTACACACACACACTACACACACACACACATGTATAAACACACGGTTTGTGTTTCAGTCGGCAGCTTGTGTCCCTGCGACGAGCACCAGGATGCCTGTGATGTCGACTGCTGCTGCGACAGAGCGTGCAGCGAGGAGGCAGCTCTGTTCACCGGCTGCTCCGTGGACGCCGTCAGGCAAGTCCCCCACCTGGTCCAACACCTGGTCCAACACCTGGTCTACAACGGGGGGTCTAAACTAGCCTACCATGTTTATATTTAATTGCAGTCTAATTAAATCGTGTTTTTTTTTTTTTTGCATGAAAAATTATCTTTAGAACCCACAAACAACATATGTGAAATTCATGGTACAATTCATACATGCATCAGAAATTCATAGAGGTCCCATGTCCCGCCTTTCTATTTCACCACTCTATAGCTGCTGTTCAAACCGACCGAGGTCAGCTGGAGGTCAGCTGGAGGTCAGCTGGTAATAAAGGGACCGATAAAAACTAAGAACCGTGAAAAATGTTGATGGTGATGATTTTTCCTTATCGGGATAATCGTGATTATCGTCACATGAGTGCATTAAAAAGCTGTCTAGCTGACTTTCATGAGACGTATAATATACAGGATACAAGTACATTTTTAAATTAATTCATCCTTTATGCATCGTCTTATTATTCTTTACTGGACTAGATGTGTGCCCTTTCTGTCATATGAAACAAATATTTGTTTCTTATTAAAATGAAAAGTGATTTCAAGAGGTTTTGTGCCATTTTAAGAGTTTTATCGGGATAGTATTGTAAATCTCTTTATTTAACATCATCGTCTGTTTTTCAGCGGGCCGAAGCAGCTGTGCAGCCGGGACGTGGCGTCCTTCTCCCTGAGGAGCTCCATGGACGGACGCTCGGAGCTGCAGACCTCCGTCACCAAGGAGAAGAACTACCACGTCTTCTGCATTCAGACGCAGAACCGTGAGTTGTTCACGCCGTTCCTGTCCTACAGAGACTCGGTGGAGGGACCCCTATTACAGATCATATAATGTTCCTTATTAAACAATAATAATGTGTAGTGCAGCCTATAGTTCATGGATAACAGTCATTAACACAATACATTCAAATCAAATTTGATTTTTGGAAGAAAAATAAGTTTGGGGCTGATTGTATTTTGTACATGGAAACAGACCTACGCCCGTCTCAGTTTCTGTCTGTCTGTCTGCCTGTCTGTCTGTCCAGGTATTGATGGGTTGTCTCACCCTCCTCCTACGCTTCCAACCGACAGCAACTTTGACTCACTCTTCAAACAATCCTCCAGCTTTGCTTTGGGCTCCGAGGCCGGTGGAGCCGAGGTCCGGGCTTCGTCCGGCTACCAGGCGAGTCTCCGTCTAAAACATCATCATGTCTGTGTTTTAAACCTCATCATGTCTGTGTTTTAAACCTCATAATGTCTGTGTTTTAAACCTCATCATGTCTGTGTTTTAAACCTCATCATGTCTGTGTTTTAAACATCATGATGTCTGTTTTAAACCTCATCATGTCTGTTTTAAACCTCATCATGTCTGTGTTTTAAACATGATGATGTCTGTGTTTTAAACCTCATAATGTCTGTGTTTTAAACCTCATCATGTCTGTGTTTTAAACCTCATCATGTCTGTGTTTTAAACATCATGATGTCTGTGTTTTAAACCTCATAATGTCTGTGTTTTAAACCTCATCATGTCTGTGTTTTAAACATCATGATGTCTGTGTTTTAAACCTCATCATGTCTGTGTTTTAAACCTCATCATGTCTGTGTTTTAAACATGATGATGTCTGTGTTTTAAACCTCATCATGTCTGTGTTTTAAACCTCATCATGTCTGTGTTTTAAACATCATCATGTCTGTGTTTTAAACATGATGATGTCTGTGTTTTAAACCTCATCATGTCTGTGTTTTAAACCTCATCATGTCTGTGTTTTAAACATGATGATGTCTGTGTTTTAAACATCATCATGTCTGTGTTTTAAACCTCATCATGTCTGTGTTTTAAACCTCATCATGTCTGTGTTTTAAACATGATGATGTCTGTGTTTTAAACATGATGATGTCTGTGTTTTAAACCTCATCATGTCTGTGTTTTAAACATGATGATGTCTGTGTTTTAAACCTCATCATGTCTGTGTTTTAAACCTCATCATGTCTGTGTTTTAAACATCATCATGTCTGTGTTTTAAACCTCATCATGTCTGTGTTTTAAACATGATGATGTCTGTGTTTTAAACATCATCATGTCTGTGTTTTAAACATCATGATGTCTGTGTTTTAAACCTCATCATGTCTGTGTTTTAAACATCATGATGTCTGTGTTTTAAACATCATCATGTCTGTGTTTTAAACATCATGATGTCTGTGTTTTAAACCTCATCATGTCTGTGTTTTAAACATCATGATGTCTGTGTTTTAAACCTCATCATGTCTGTGTTTTAAACATGATGATGTCTGTGTTTTAAACATCACGATGTCTGTGTTTTAAACATCATGATGTCTGTGTTTTAAACCTCATCATGTCTGTGTTTTAAACATGATGATGTCTGTGTTTTAAACATCATGATGTCTGTGTTTTAAACATCATGATGTCTGTGTTTTAAACCTCATCATGTCTGTGTTTTAAACATGATGATGTCTGTGTTTTAAACATGATGATGTCTGTGTTTTAAACATCATGATGTCTGTTTTAAACCTCATCATGTCTGTGTTTTAAACATGATGATGTCTGTGTTTTAAACATGATGATGTCTGTGTTTTAAACATCATCATGTCTGTTTTAAACATCATCATGTCTGTGTTTTAAACCTCATCATGTCTGTGTTTTAAACATGATGATGTCTGTGTTTTAAACCTCATCATGTCTGTGTTTTAAACCTCATCATGTCTGTGTTTTAAACATGATGATGTCTGTGTTTTAAACATGATGATGTCTGTGTTTTAAACATCATCATGTCTGTTTTAAACCTCATCATGTCTGTGTTTTAAACATGATGATGTCTGTGTTTTAAACATCATGATGTCTGTGTTTTAAACATGATGATGTCTGTGTTTTAAACCTCATCATGTCTGCGTTCATGGAGTGTTCATCGTTGTGTTGTTCCAGTTTGGGGATGTGATGGAGGTGTCGGAGCAGAGTGGACGGAGGCGGAGCTTCTGGCTGCCGGCTGCTGGTGTCACGGCTGACTGTGTGGGCACCAGTCCTGCAGGTAACCTCCTCCTCCAAGCTCCTCCCCCTTCTCCTCCCACCTTTAAACGAACAGTATTTATTGATTTATTTTATGATTGATTGTTTCCCGTTGGTCTTCGCCAGCGTTCCTCAAGGATCAGAGCAGTCGCTGTTCCCGCCGCGTGGTCCTGGACCAGGACTGTGGAGCTCTGCAGGCCCTCCACATGGACACCTACACGGACCTCCAGCTGTTTACTGTGAGTCCACTTTATTCTGACACACACACACACACACACACACACACACACACATACACACTTTCCCTTTTTGCTTTAAAAGAGAATCAGTTGATGCAAATTTAAAGACGTTAAACTAAATTTGTTTCCCTCTACAGGGGAAGATTAAAGGTGCAGCAGTAAGTACGCCAACCTCCCATTTAACTCAACAATCCCTTCATTAATCATTGAAATTAATTGACAAGAGCAATTCATCCTTGAAGTGAAGAAACAGAGTTCCTACTATGCCTTCGTATACGCGTGTGCAGCCTCCATGATGTGGAGAGGAACAGGAAATGTAGCAAGAACATGTCACATGTCACAACCTGCAACAGGTTAGCACAGAGAAGATGCTGCAATGTGAGCAACACGTAACAATCTTTACATTTCTCTACGACTCACAGAGAAATAGGAAGTTTTCACCACACACACACTGCAAACACTCAATACACTCTGGTAGTGTGTTGGCTTTGTTTGCTCGAAATGTGTGTTGTATGTGATGACATCTATGATAGAACAGAGGAAAGAAGATCTCCATATCTGAGGGACTGAAAACAGCATTTCCTGACATTTCTTTATGAAAAATGACTTTTGATGATGAACAGATGATGAAAATAGTTGGTGATTATATTTCTGTGGATCTGTTAGTGGAATTAGTTTTCCTTTCATTTGTGGTCCTTCTGTAAAAAGCTGTCTCCAAACATCATGTTGGTTGTTTAGAGGACAAGAACATCTCATTTAATGTGATGAACAAGTGACAGAATAAGTAGACTGAATACTGACCATTGGATTGGTACAAAGATGGAGTTTACCACAGCTGGAAGGGGCTGGAAAAGCATGGAGATGCACCTGGAAATGCTTGGAAAGTGCTTGAATGTGACTTTGGAGAAGGTGGAGGAACCCTGTAAAAGACCTGAGAGCCGATGATGAATCAGAAACATGTTTGGGTTAAATAAACGTTGGCTGATGACTGATGTTTGTGACGCTGCTGGAGGAGGTTCCTGTGGAGGAGGTTCCTGTGGAGCTGGTTCCTGTGGAGGAGGTTCCTGTGGAGGAGGTCCCTGTGGAGGAGGTTCCCGAGGAGATAGTTCCTGTGGACCTGGTTCCTGAGGAGCTGGTTCCTGTGGAACTGTCTTCGGTGGTCCTGCAGGCGGTCGACGGTACTCAGATGGAGCTGGAGCTCAGCGGTGGAGAAAACCTGAACCCGGTTCTGCTGAACCCCACCCTCTGTGCTAACGTGGTGCTGAAGGTGAGTTGACCAGGTGACCAGGAACAGGAAGTACCTGTACTTTTGGATTAAAAGCATCAATACGTCGTATGAGTCCTTTAGAAAGAAGTGATGGTCAGCTGGACCAATGACACGTCTCCGCAGGTTGCCTACGTGGTGAAGTACAACCCGGCCGGCGTGGTGGTGAATGCGACGGCGTCTCTGGTGCTCGGGTTTGTCCGTGGAGCGGCGTCGACCCTGGAACAAGAGTTCAGCATCAGATTCGTCCAGGTAGAGTCTCAGTGAGACGTCGTCCAGGTTACCCACCACAGGGCTGTGTTTCTACCTGAGGTCACTTGTGTCTCTGAACCAGGAGGACGTGGAGCAGGTTCCCGTCAGCTACGGTGGAAATCCAGGTTATGTGGTTGGACGACCTCTGATGTCTGGAACCAGAACAGCAGAATATCCTTTAGTCGGTGATTAGAAACACCATCAGGTGACGTTTGATGAGTCTACGATTTGTCCTTAACCCCTGTCGTCACGGGGATCGCTCGTAGCGTCGACCCCAGAGACACGCTGACTCTTCTCCACAGTGCCGAGGACCAGGACTGTCTGCGGGGACCACGTCGGCGCTCCCCCATCCGGTTCGGTCTGGACTCCGTGTCCGGCTGCACATTAAGGCAGGATGTGTTTCCCGTTCACGTTTTGGGGTCCAGAGCTTCATGAGTCTGGTATGTGACGGTTTGTCTTCGTCCCGGCAGGCTGGAGGATGCTGCCAACTGCTCTCTGGTCTCTCAGGGCCTCCTGGACCTGCTGAGAGGACCGAACCAGGACAAGTATGTGGCTTCATTTGGAAACTCCCCGTTAGACAATCCTCTGGACTGGGTAGCGATCGAGACCAGCTACAGTCCCGGGGTGAGTTTCAGTCTCAGGTTCCAGGTGTCGGACAAATCAGTCCGGTAATATTATAGTACTATACTTATAATAATTATAATATTCTTATATAATATCTCTTCATTTCATTCCTGTTTTGTGTGCCTGGAAGTTTTCTTTTTTTTACATTGTATGCATTTTTTTGCATTTTGCTAAGTATTTTATTTATATATTTAATTAATTTCCCTTTACAGGTTGTGATGCTTGATGTTTGCCTTTGATAGAAAAATAGCTACAGATATTGAAACTGTTCATAACAAATATAAATATCACAAATCATCGGCTGAGAAAACCGGTTAATGGCGGTTGAAACTTCCTGGCTTATAATTTTATTTTTCATATTCGGTGAGATTCCTATTTCTTTACATAATGTTGATGCAGCTCTGAGAGCGTTATGTTACGACCACGATCCAGCCGACTGTTTGTGTTTTGCAGGAAGCCCAGAGTTGCAGCATCCCGTTGTCACTCCATTTAGAAATCAAATGGACCAAGTACGGATCCCTGGTGAACCCCCAGGCTCAGATTGTGAGCGTCAAAGAAGTCATCCAAACCAACACAACCAGTTTGGTGAGTTTTTTTCCATAAATACTGGAAGTTAAAAAGCCGCCGTTATAATGTGATCTTCTCTGTGTCTGGTCGTCCCTCAGGACTTGTTGTCCGGAGGCAGCAGCTTCCTGTCGGTTCGGAGCTCCGTGGCCTTCGTACCGGTTTCTGCTGCCGCTCTTCCTGGTTACAGAGCCACGCCCACCATCGACGCCAAACTACCTTTCGACTTCTTCTTCCCTTTTGTCTGAGCAGCCGACGGTCTGCACTGGTTCTACATGTTCTTGTATATTGTGTGACTAATGTAAATAGAATTTTTTATAAATTAAAAACAACATTTATTTACATTTTTTTATTTTATTTTTTTACGCAACATACAAATAGTCACATAGCAGATCAAGATTTAGTTTTATGTACAAATCATCAGTGTGAGCAATGCTCCAAATATACACGTTCATGTATTTAAGCTTTAGGGAGTGACCTCCAGTAGCATTCATTAGACGGAGAAACCTGGATCTACTTTCTCTTCAGGTCATCTGTTCACGGTGAAAGCAAGCAGAATCAGACAAAAACAAATCTATTCCTTCATATTTTAGACCAAATTCCAGTTATTTTTTTCATCCTGCAAAACGAAATCAAAACGTTAAGCCCCGCCTCCTGTCTCACTCTGATATTCGTCGCCGTCGAGGCCGAATGATCTTTAAAATGCCGTTTCAGCTCGACTTTAAGTGTCCGTCAAATATGCGGGAGGAACTGTGACGTCAGGTCAGTGATAAAACGTTAATCGTGGAATGCAAAGCGTGAATATAGTGCAGAAAGGTACGTGATATAAACGACGAGTCAGAAGTCAACGCCGTTCTTCTTCAGGAGGTCTTGAAGTTTCTGGTTCTCTTGTTCCTAAGAAGGAGACGGACGGAGTCAGGACACGTTTGAAGGCATCACATCCATGAATGACTTATGAAGTGAATGAATGAAGAATGATTCACCAGTTTATCACTCCGCTCCTGGAGCTCCGTGACTCTCTGGACCAGGTGGTCGTAGCTCTCCTTCAGCTTGTGGATCTTCTGGTCTGCACGGTTCTTCACCGACACCAGGATCCCTGCAACACAGGCAGACAGCGTCAGCTCAGTCTGTTATGAGATTTCACTGTTTCACTGTCAAAGATCAAGAGAAGCAACCTCTAAATCATCATAAGAACTCTACCAAAGAGAGCCTGAGGCTGCTGGTTTAAGGGAGTCCGGGCGTTTGGGTCCATAATCCCACTATCACTATTAACTATTTCATACCGTAGTCGTATAGTCATGGAACGGAACTAAGCTAGCTCGTAGGTTTGGCTGGTTTTATGGTCCACCAGGTTTTTAGGAACCCGATGGTATGATTTTAAATCCAGACACTGCTCTTTCTACGATGCTGCATTGTGTTGTAGTGACCAGCAGATGTCACCAGAGGTCAGTGTCTCTATAGTGCAACAGGAAGCTCACAAAGATGGAGACTCAGTTTTTTTGTCTTTTGTTGCCTTAAAAAGATGATAGTTTATAGTCTATGTCCTTTTCATCCAGTTTGTGTTGTGAATGTTGCTGCATTTTGATCAGATTACGGGTGCAGCCATCTATCAGCTGACATTTATTCTGAGTAGTTTGACCAGTGGTCTGGACTCATCCTACTGACCGTTGATGATCCGGGCGACCCTCCAGAGTCGCAGCAGGATGAGGAGCCCCATCCCGTCGAAGGCGTCTTCGTGGAAGATGAACACGATGTCCAACACGAAGGAAACCACCACCACCACGCCGTCAAACACCTCAAACTTGTGCTCGAAGAACTCCAGGCGGTAGGCAAAGAGCTTCCCGGCCAGCTCCACCATGAAGAAGGTGAGGAGAGCCAAGCTCAGGTAGTGGAACACCTGCAGGAGGAACCCACGAGTCAGGAAACGCTACACGGTTCTGGAGAAGAATTGTGAGTTTGTGGACAAATCTCACCTCGGGAGCAAGGTGGCCATGTTCCAACTTGATAACAGACAGATCTATAAGCAGCTCGGCCAAAACAAAGAAGGCATCCAGGATCACCAGACACACCACCAACACCTGGAAGCAGAGGAGACCGTCGGTAGGACGACATGTGGAAACAAGTTATAAGGTCTCCAGAGAGAGATGACGAAGGCTGATGAATGTCCTCGAGTGATGTCACTTGAGTCAGTGTCGTTTCAAGTCTTCTTCGATCCAGCATGATGTTCAATTATCAATTATAGTCCATTTAGAGTCACACAGATCAGCTGGATGTGATTAACCTATCTTCCATTTGAATATTCACCTAACTCAGTTCAAAACGAGTAGATTCAGGACTTTTCATGAACTGCTGTGAGACTGTGACAATATTAGACTCACAAATGGGTTTGCTTTGTCCAAAACCATCATTTATTTATATATGAGACAGAAAAGCAGAACAGTCACCTGTATTCTGGTCTGGTGGACTCTAAATGGACCTGTCAATCAGCAGGTAAGCCCCGCCCCCTAAAGCATCCCCTGCTTTCTGGTCTGGTGGACTCTAAATGGACCATAATGGACTAAATGAACATCATGCTGGATTGAAGAAGACTTGAAACTAGAGATTGAGACCATAAACTCATGTTTACAATGTTTACTGAGATAATACATCAAGAGAGAAGTAGGACCATTTTCTCATAGACTTCTAGACAACCAGAGAGGAGTCGCCCCCTGGTGGCCAGCAGAGAGAAGTAGGACCATTTTCTCATAGACTTCTATACAACCAGAGAGGAGTCGCCCCCTGGTGGCCAGCAGAGAGAAGTAGGACCATTTTCTCATAGACATCTATACAACCAGAGAGGAGTCGCCCCCTGGTGGCCAGCAGAGAGAAGTAGGACCATTTTCTCATAGACTTCTATACAACCAGAGAGGAGTCGCCCCCTGGTGGCCAGCAGAGAGAAGTAGGACCATTTTCTCATAGACTTCTATACAACCAGAGAGGAGTCGCCCCCTGGTGGCCAGCAGAGAGAAGTAGGACCATTTTCTCATAGACTTCTATACAACCAGAGAGGAGTCGCCCCCTGGTGGCCAGCAGAGAGAAGTAGCACCATTTTCTCATAGACTTCTATACAACCAGAGAGGAGTCGCCCCCTGGTGGCCAGCAGAGAGAAGTAGGAGCATTTTCTCATAGACTTCTATACAACCAGAGAGGAGTCGCCCCCTGGTGGCCAGCAGAGAGAAGTAGGACCATTTTCTCATAGACTTCTATACAACCAGAGAGGAGTCGCCCCCTGGTGGCCAGCAGAGAGAAGTAGGACCATTTTCTCATAGACTTCTATACAACCAGAGAGGAGTCGCCCCCTGGTGGCCAGCAGGGAGAAGTAGGACCATTTTCTCATAGACTTCTATACAACCAGAGAGGAGTCGCCCCCCGGTGGCCAGCAGGGAGAATGACAGTTTAAGGCACTTTAGCTTTGGATTCACTTCTCAGAAACTGCTTTATTCATGTTTCCACCACAAAAGAAGGACCCTCATTGACTTTGACTTTGTGTTCATGTATGAAACCAACACGTTCACTATATCTTGGGATGGAGAAACCATAGATGTTGCGTTGGCGTACCTGGAAGCGTGCAGAGCTGTAGAGGCGTTGCAGTGAATCCCTGAAGGTCAGCGAGGTCGGGAACTGGCCGGTGGCCGGACTCAGCTCCTCGCTGGTCTCGTGCAGCTCCTCCTCCTCCCACTGGACCGGCTGCTTGTCGCCCACGGTGGTGAAGTAGCTCAGGTACCGAGCCATGGCGGCGGCGAGCCCAAGTCTTCAGTTCAAACGTGCATCAGAAGCAGGAAGACTCAGTACTGACGCCTCACACTGCAACTTAGAGAAGGTTGTTCTGTTGTTTCAGGAAGCTCGTGGACTCGGTCAGACATCTGTCCACGCTGAGCTCATAAATGTGACATGTGGGAGGATTTCTCCACACAGACAATCTGAGGCAACTTCTGCTTTAAAAACAAAAAAAAGAAGAGGTTTGCAACATGTTATTGAGAAAGCAAACCATCTGAATCTGGTGTCAAAAGGAAGCTGGATGAGTCTTGTGATAATCATATCTTAAAATGGCACTTTAACTTTCTGGAATCACTTTTTTCAACATTATTTTTATGTTGTGTTTTATGTACACATTTATTTTTGGGTGAAAATAATCAAATAATCCAAAATAAAGATGACATTAAATCATAAAGTCTCCCTGCATGAATACAAATAATAATATATAAAAATACATTCATACGGCTTCATTGTTTGCTCTAAACTCTCTCTGCACAATTTATTGTGTTTTTTTATCGCGATAAAATCGAATCGGGGATTCTAACTTCTTTTTTCTTTTACACAGATCGATTAGATATTGATCCATCCACAGCAGATAGTGGTAGCAGAGTCATGTGATCATCCAGAGTTGTGGGTCTATTTTCTCGTGCGGACTAACTAACCTGTAAACAAGAAGAGAAGAAACGCGAAGTTTGTCGGATTTCACGCAGCAGTTCGTTGAGTTTTGTCGGACAGAAGACGTAAACTCGTGATGAAAACATCCGTCCTGTTTGCAGACGCAGCGGGTTTCCTTTACTCACAGCAACGTCGTTGCACAGATTTAGCGCGTCATCGGTGACGTCGCGCCTTTTTGTTCTTGAGACTCATAACGTTTAATATCTGATATAGAAAGTCTTACCTTTTAATTCTTTAAACCACAACGCTGCTCTCTGAGACAAAACTCTGAGCTCCGAGCAGAGAAACTCCGCCTCCGGTGGCTCCGGACCAGCCCCCCCCCAAACCCCGGATCCGTTCTGATCCGGTCTCTGCAGCATCCTGCAGAACAACTCATCTGTCATTTCATTCACGATACACTATTAAAACACACAGCCTGCTGATTCCAGGACGGTCGCATCGCCCTTTAAGGCACCTGGCGTTTCTAAAAGCTCAAATTCCTGTTAACGCGTCATGCTACGTCACAATATTTACCAGCCGAATGGAAGTGCTGCTCCTAATCTGTTCTGGGTGAGGTCTTTTGGGATGATTACCTGTACATGTGCATGATTTCCAGCCAATTAAGATGAAATTTGCCTGATTTGTGAATCAAGTTCGCCATGAAATAACATGTAAATGTCCCCTATTCGGCATTTCCCAGAGGAATGTAGCATCCTGTTATGCTTTCTTCTCTTTTTTTACTCTTTTCCGGCACTTTTCTTCACACGAGAGGAAACACGTGGTTTCTGTGTTGAATGTTTATTTAAAATGTATTGGAGGGATTATTTCCCTTCATCCAATCAGTAGCCGAGTCGGCCTTTATCCCAGATTATATTAGCTGTGTTCCAGGTAACTAAAGGCAGCACATGCGCACGCTTTAAACAAACCTGTAGTTTCATTAGTTTTCATAATCCCAGCTCCAACCATCCTGCCACCTGCTGGCAGTAGCTAGTACTGCACATGTGTGAGGAACATACTGGCGTTCAAGTCTGGAATTCATGTGGTGGAAAGATATTACTGGTGTTATAATAGTGAACAAAATACCAAGATATTCTAGTATTATATGATCAGACATTAAAATAAAAAGGACGTTTAAGTTCATATATTGGATATTGTAGGGACATTACTATATTACATGTAAAACCATGTTAGAGATAGATTCATATCTAGATCTGGTAAATCATGATAGAGATGTGAGATTACAGAGTGGACGTGAAGGATTCAGCGTTTGTTCCAGACCGGCGTTTAAGGACTTCAGACCGACAACGACTCAGCCTGACCACGGAGACGACAAACGTCCAACACTGAACGTCTGCAGCGTTTTACCGTCGAGACAAAGTTCACGACTTTACTAACAATCATTCACCACAGAATACCAACACCTCGATTTAGATACGATAGGCCACGCGGTCCTCAGACCATCATGTACTACATGATCATACGTTCTCATAGACTCTTATACAACCAGAGGAGTCTATTAACTAAATTCAAGTTGTGTTCAAAGTTTGATAAAATACCCCACAATAACCGTTTTACTGTCATTTCATTTTTATTTGTCACACGCTGTCTTTTGAATTTGCTGCTTTGTATTCATCATTTTACATCGTTGGGCATTCTGACAGCAAAACACAAGTATTTCATTGTACAAGAAGTTTATTTACTGTTCATAAATGCATTGAACGTCGACTCTGGACAGAGACCAGAACTCCTCCACTTCCTGGATCACACTGCAAGACAAAAGCACAAGAATGAGCCGACAGGACGGGACACAGAATGGGTCACAGAACAGGACACAGAACGGGTCGGGTGTAACGGACGAGTGTTTCGGGTCTTCAGTCAGGTTCTGGTAAACGGCATCTACTTGAACCTGTGCCTAAGTCCTGAGTTTCTCTCCCAATGCTCAGATTCCACCACAGAGAGGAGGTCACTCTGTCATGGGAGTACAAGATTGGGGATTCAGCTCTAGTTTCCAAGCCGACAGGATGTCAAACATACCTGGGTCCATCTCGGGTCCGGATCAGTCCGGGTCCGGATCAGTCCCGGGTCTGGATCAGTCCCCAGGCAGCTCCTCGTGATCCTGCAGAGAAACGAGCCGTCAGACACAAGGAGCCTCACGGATTACAGCCGGCCGTCAGCTGCTGCGCTCAGAGGTTAAAGGTCACCACGGTGTTTGTCAGCATGATGTGTTATAGTTGATCATCACTGCATGTTAATATAAAAATATAAGTAAGATCATCACATACCTACTCAGTCAGCCGCCATGACTCGCTCCCATAACGAGCGTCTGCAACATAAATAAATACTCGTTACAAACGCAGACATCTTATTGCATAGAAGGATCATTATAACACATTTGTGTCCTGCAGCCAAGGGCGTCATTAAGAGCTTTCTATGTCAAAGGTCACATCTTACTCATGGCGTCTTTACTCCATTTTTACTAGAA
>CM056823.1:1135000-1140000 GCA_029853015.1 Chelidonichthys spinosus
ACTCAATTTATTGAATTTCACCGCTTCCAATACTAATAAAGAATATGATATTTACTCTGCAAACAGCAAGCGGCAACAACACACTCCTGAGCTGCTGCGTGTGTGTGTGTGTGTGAGAATCAGTATCTATGTTCTCTACACACACACACACACCCACACACCCACACACACCCACACACACAACACACACACACACACACACCCACACACACTGATCATGTAGAAACAGTTGTTACTGTGTTATTATCATCTGCATTGGTACAAATAATGTGCTGATTCACATGTTCAAACATGTGTGTGTGTGTGTGTGTGTGTGTGTGTGTGTGTATGCGTGTGTGTGTGTACATGCAGTAATGCGCTGCTGCTCGGTCGTTTAGCTTGTTGACACTTTGGGGTCAGAGCCATGCCGGGTGAATGGTGTTGGCTGACAGCGTGGAACCTCTTCATTATCCCGCCATAATGTTCTCATCGCCGCCGGCCCCCCCCCCCTGCTGCCACCAACCCCCACGCCACCACCCTCCATCATTCTTCTTCTGCCCTTTCCCAATCCGCCCTCCCCCTCCTCCTCACCTGGCCACCCCCCCCCCCCCCATCTCCCCCCGTGCTGCTGTCGATTCATCCTCCAGCTCGCTCCATGTCTTCTCTCTCTCTCTCTCCATCCATGTATCTGTCTCTCGCCCGCCCGCCCCTCCTCTCTCCAACACTCTGACCCCATTCCTCTGAAGTTATTACTTTTTCTCTGTTTCATGCTTTCCTCTCTTCATCATTTCTTTACCTTCATTTGTCATTTTGCTTGGATTTATTGGCTTTGCTGGCGTGACTTTTTGACAGGAACGATACGGCCAAAACAAAACCGGCTCTGCAAAAGTAGTGGACAATAT
Source organism: Chelidonichthys spinosus (assembly GCA_029853015.1). NCBI lineage: Eukaryota > Metazoa > Chordata > Actinopteri > Perciformes > Triglidae > Chelidonichthys > Chelidonichthys spinosus. Next base: position 1,135,882 of record CM056823.1, read on the forward strand.
TCTATGCATCCAGCTCCTCTCAGTGTGACGAATTACAGCATTTGGTTACAAGGGGTACATATATATAAAAAGATATAAAAACACCCAGACTTTACACTGTTGGCGTGAGGCTTCGTTGCCACAAAAGCACTGGAAGTAACAAACGATACGCTGATGACTCAACGCTGTGTTCACCTCACGTTACCTGCTGGAGTTTGACCGGGGATCATTCGTGTTTATTACCTCACGCGTGCTCCACGCCCCCAGGAAAACAAACCCGTCCTGCCATGACATCATCATGACATCATCCAGATGCTCGGTGGATTTCACCAAGCAGATGAAAAGGATGCTGAAATAACTCCATCATTATGGGGATCAGTAAAAAGTGCTGAGTCATGCTTTGTTAGGTCTGTTAAACGCTGGTCTTCTGAATGCAGTCTGGTTGATGGTGCTAGGCTACGCTAACATTGTAGCTGCTCTAGAAACGGGTTCAAACTTTTTTTAGGAATCGACAAATTAAATGATATAGCTTTTTAATTTTTAATACATTAGAGCAATTTCATATTTTTTACAAATGATATTAAAACAGTCATTAAGTCAAACCTGACATGTGTGTTGTAACTGAGAAGGTTCATCTCTCTGGTTCCTTTCAGGCCTCTCCTCCTCCTCCTCCTCCTACCTGTCTGTTCTCCTTTCAAACGTGTCTCCCTGCCACACGGTCTCCTCTGCCTGTCTCACTGCCTCCCCTCTGCTTCTCATTCCTCCTTTGACTGCCAGCTCGCCTCCCTCTCCTCTTTCTTCGACCCTCCACTCCACTCCCAGTCACTCAATACTTTCAATTTACTCTCCTCCTCTCTAATCTGCCGCTCCATTCATTCCGTTCTCCCCTTCATTATCTCCCCCTATCGTCCTCCGCCTGCTGTCGGCTCGTCTGAAGGATGGATTCAAGGATCTTCTTTCTCCCTTTTTCCCACCCACTCAACAGCTCATATACTGTGTGCTGCCACTGTTATGAATGTGTGTCATGATGACATGTGAATGTTTTTGAATAGTTCCATGCTTATTTGTGTGCACACATTCATATCAGTGTGTTTAACACTGACATAGTACAAACGGTGGCGCTTGGTCAGCCATCCTAAGATTCAAACTCTCTCGGTAATCCTCTGGCAGGTGGCCGTTTTTTGCAACCAGTAGGAAGTGACCATATATGGACTGTTGGAAGAGCGACAGGTGCCTTCATTTCAGAGTCCTGATCTGGTTCAGGGTCCTGCAGGTTGGCTCATAAACGCGTTGTAGCGTGTTCGGCTGTTCAAAGTAACTTGCAGCGAGTCGATGGCACCTCCAGCTGCCGGGGAGACGCCACTGTTGTTGGCGGCGTGTTTATACCGTTAATATGTTCCTGGTGGCGGGGCCAAGGTGCAGCCTGAACAGATGAGATTCCAGTCTGGGATGGAGGATGCGTGGAGCTCGTCCCACCGTGGTGGAGGCAGGACAGCGAGAAGCAACATCTGTGGCCTGCCGCCGTCAGACGGCTGCACGGATTCAGTGGACCGAAGGGGAAGCTTGTCGTTCAGTTTATAAATAGCATCTGTGGACAACAGATACAGTAGGAACCACCATACTGATGTAGACCAGGGGTTCTCTAGCTGTTTGGAGCCAGGGACCCGTAACAGGGGGGAACCCTTACCGAGGACCCCCTCATGATCGTACAAAGATTCAGCGCTTCTTCAACACCCGCTGGAAGGAAGAGTTCTTGTCGACGTTGTGGCTTCTTACTTTTAACAATCCATTGAGCGACCATCTAGGAACCTTCTGGGTTTCTCTAGCCTGGTTCACCATCCAGGGTTTCTGGCAGTGTGACTCACTCTTCCCACTGAGTTATTTAGTGCTTCGTAATCAGATGTAGCGTTAGCTTAGCTGGCTTAAGACCTGAAGACATGATGCATTCTGGTCCCCCGTCGCTGTTTTCATAAAATCAAACTCAATATAACTGTCCTCATATTTTCTGAATTGGGCCAGTTAGGTGTCAGCATCACCCGATGATGTGGACTCACTCAAACATGTCTCCATGCCGCAGCTAGCTAGCTGGAGGGAAGTGTGATTGACAGACTAATGTGATGTCAATGGTGATCACATCAGAGTTTCTATTGGTCCAAAGTTAATGTGGGTGGGAGTAACACAATATTCTGGTTTTAGTGGCGCAAATGATCCCCATCTGTAAATATGCATTATTTAATGACAGCACAACTTTGTTATTGAACCCCATTTTGAGAAGCTCTGATTTAGAGATCAATGCACAGTTTATTTCCCTGCACTCACAGTCACCGATTCTATCAGAATAACAAGCAAACCCACACAACACTGGACAGTCACTGGACCGGGGAAGAAACCAAACCAAAACCACACACACTCATACCCAGAGAGCCACCTGAAGGTGTTGACCCTCCGGACACCAAGCACACACTGATCAGGGATCTGCAGCTCCCTGATATCACCTCTCTGGCTGATTGCAGTCAGCTGAGGGGGATCAGCACAGGTGCACCTCAGCTCCTGATCACCTCCAGATCTGGTTGGATGGGATCCTCCACAGACCCCATCCAGCAGGACCACAGCAGCCTTCATGCAGTCACGCTGGTGTTGACGGTCAAACAGCCATAATCTTACTGATTGTCAAGAGGGAGCCAATCAAAACCATAAACTGCTTTTTATGGTTATTCCCACGCTTGTCTACCGGTGAAAACATGTCGTCCTATTTACACATAATAAATCGATCATACGGATGAATGTTGACTTCCAGCTCATAGAATGTCATAAAATCAGGCTCTAAAAGTCTCAGGTGAGCTCTGCTGCATATTTACTCGTTGTATCCTTCATTCTGCTGTTTTCAGCTGCTCCAATAAACTTCTATTAATATGAGAATTAATCCATCCATCCATCCATCCATCCATCCATCTATTGTCTAACAGACAGGTAACCAGTCTATCACAGGGAGACATGTAGAGACAGACAGGTAACCAGTCTATCACAGGGAGACATGTAGAGACAGACAGGTAACCAGTCTATCACAGGGAGACATGTAGAGACAGACAGGTAACCAGTCTATCACAGGGAGACATGTAGAGACAGACAGGTAACCAGTCTATCACAGGGAGACATGTAGAGACAGACAGGTAACCAGTCTATCACAGGGAGACATGTAGAGACAGACAGGTAACCAGTCTATCACAGGGAGACATGTAGAGACAGACAGGTAACCAGTCTATCACAGGGAGACATGTAGAGACAGACAGGTAACCAGTCTATCACAGGGTAGACATGTAGAGAGAGACAGGTAACCAGTCTATCACAGGGAGACATGTAGACAGACAGGTAACCAGTCTATCACAGGGAGACATGTAGAGACAGACAGGTAACCAGTCTATCACAGGGAGACATGTAGAGACAGACAGGTAACCAGTCTATCACAGGGAGACATGTAGAGACAGACAGGTAACCAGTCTATCACAGGGAGACATGTAGAGACAGACAGGTAACCAGTCTATCACAGGGAGACATGTAGAGACAGACAGGTAACCAGTCTATCACAGGGAGACATGTAGAGACAGACAGGTAACCAGTCTATCACAGGGTAGACATGTAGAGAGAGACAGGTAACCAGTCTATCACAGGGAGACATGTAGACAGACAGGTAACCAGTCTATCACAGGGAGACATGTAGAGACAGACAGGTAACCAGTCTATCACAGGGAGACATGTAGAGACAGACAGGTAACCAGTCTATCACAGGGAGACATGTAGAGACAGACAGGTAACCAGTCTATCACAGGGAGACATGTAGAGACAGACAGGTAACCAGTCTATCACAGGGAGACATGTAGAGACAGACAGGTAACCAGTCTATCACAGGGAGACATGTAGAGACAGACAGGTAACCAGTCTATCACAGGGAGACATGTAGAGACAGACAGGTAACCAGTCTATCACAGGGAGACATGTAGAGACAGACAGGTAACCAGTCTATCACAGGGAGACATGTAGAGACAGACAGGTAACCAGTCTATCACAGGGAGACATGTAGAGACAGACAGGTAACCAGTCTATCACAGGGAGACATGTAGAGACAGACAGGTAACCAGTCTA
>CM056823.1:1145000-1147500 GCA_029853015.1 Chelidonichthys spinosus
TTCATTGCACATCTGATTCGTTCTGCAGCCCCGAGAGGAGAGCGAGCCCACCCAGCTAGCAAATTAAGCAGCGTGTAGCCGTCTCGTCTCCTGCCTGATTTAAGAACTCGCCCGAGGACCCCCCCTCCTCCTCCTCCACACCTGAACTCACCGCCGGACGCCCGGGGGGAATTATGGTAAATATTGTGGGAGTCTGCTGAATGGATGATCGTCCTCTGACCATGGAGGTCTTCTTTTAGTGAAAGCAGGAAAACCTCTGATTGTGTTAGTTTGTTGCATCCTGTCCAGGGACCCGACATGTGGATTTATATTCCTGACCTGGACTGTGAACCGGCACCGGGGTCTTAGAGAGAGAGAGAGAGAGAGAGAGAAGTCGTGGAACACCTTTTTTAACAGAGAAAAAGGAGTAAACGATCATATATCCAGACCCGTCTGTGTGTGTGTGTGTGTCTGTGTGTGTCTGTGTGTCTGTGTGTGTGTGTGTGTGTGTGTGTGTGTGTGTGTGTGTGTGTGTGTGAACTACGGTTTTAAAGCCTTGATTTCAGCATTTAGGCCGTCGTTTTCTTGGATGTGTGGCAACCACTGAAGGAAGTGACCATATTTGGACTGTGGAGGAGCGACGGGTGGATCTGATGAACCCGAGCAGCAGACCAGCACCCTTACTGGATCTGGATCCATGTGGATTCTGGTGTAAAAGCTGCTAACAAAGTTAGCTTCTATAATTCAACTTTACAGCTAAATGTCATCTTAGTAGCTAACTAGCATTGGTAGCATGGTAGAGACCTGTCAATCAGCAGGTAAGCCCCGCCCCCTAAAGCATCCCCTGCTTTCTGGTCTGGTGGACTCTAAATGGACCATAATGTACTAAATGAACATCATGCTGGATTGAAGAAGACTTGTCTGTCTGTCTGTTAAACCAATCCTCCACTCTTCTTCATCTCTCCGTCCGTCTCTCTGGTTCTTGTGATGTCAGAGCTCGCCTCCTGCTGCACTGAGTTTGATTTTGAGATGGAAAATGATGCAAGCGAGGCGAGTAAATAATCCAGTAATAAACATTATCTGCTCTATATTTCACTTCCCCACGGTCCCTCGCTGGTTCCACTGCACGGACACTGGACCAAAAACATGCAGCCCAGGGAAGTGAAATACAGGGAGGAAGAGGAGGTGGAGGAGGAGGAGGAGGAGACAGACAGGCTCTTAGGTGAATTGTTTTGTTTGGATTAATGTTGAGGATAAATAAAGAGAAATCCGAAGTGTCGGTTAGCTGCGATGAGCTCCATCACTCCCCGGCCTTAATGAAATCACCCGGCTCTTCATATTTCACTCAGCTACACAATCTGATTAAGACCTCTTCCAAATATGGACACACACACACACACACACACACACACACACACACACTCATATCATATACAGGCGAGCACCACCGCGTTGATGACACACATTCACACATCAAATATGGAGACATTTGGCCAGGGAAGAGGAATGAAGTGATGGGTGGATGTCTCAGGAAAACAACCTGTACACCGACTCCCTCCACCATGTTATAACACAATGTTATAACACAATGTTATAGCACAATGATACATCTGCTATTCTCAAAGGAAGGTGCCGTCACAAACTTCCATCTGAGTGACACTTTTACCTTCCAGTCAGCAGTTTCTTCAAATTTATTTCCATCACTGTCTCAAAGACGAGACCTCCGGTTCTGAAGAGTGAAGCCAAGGCTGAACTGTCTCAGCTGCATCCTCCCTGCTGGCCACCAGGGAGCGACTCCTCTCTGGTTATATAGAAGTCTATGAGAAAATGACGTCCACTTCTGATATAAAGACTGTGGTTCAAACCTGTGAGAAGACAAAACGACAACAACTTTCTGCCAAAGTGAGAACCTGAGCTGTCTGATGTTTTATGTCTTCATACAAAAAGAGGAAAAGGTGCTTGTAAAACATAAATTTACTTTTTATTTTAGATTTTGTCAACAGCGTATCAACTAGAAGGAAGGGATGGAAACATTTTCACATTAATACCTAATTATAATATTACCATAATACCATAATGCAGCTTTAAGATGGAGAAGTGCTTGTCTGGTCATGTTGCTAATTTGTGGGAGTTGGCTGGACCCACCAGAAACTCATTACCTGTTTTCAAGTTTAATCCATCCAGTCTAGAGTCCACAATGCCATTAAGACAGCAATTAAACCAGAGAGGGGGTGGGGGTGGGGGGGGGTGGGGGGTGGGGGGGGGATGACAAGCAGAAGACGAACAAATGAGATTGTCAAGATGGGAGATTGTCTTGGATCATTGAAATTCAGAATACCGCAGGTTACGGGTTCAGGTATTGTATACTTCAAAAGATCAGGTCTTCTATTTATGTGGATCTCAACCACATAGACGAGGAAAACCTTCACAAAATTATGTAATTTTACCATTAATTCAGTAATCTTTGTGTTCATTTATACATTATTATGTTGTACTTTCCCTTTGGTGTTTGCTGAGGTTC
>CM056823.1:1150000-1195000 GCA_029853015.1 Chelidonichthys spinosus
ATCCATCCATCCATCTGTCCATCTATCTATCCATCCATCCATCCATCATCCATCCATCTATCCATCCATCCATCCATCCATCCATCCATCCATCTTCCATCATCATCCATCCATCCATCCATCATCCATCCATCATCCATCCATCCATCCATCCATCCATCATCCATCATCCATCCATCCATCCATCCATCCATCCATCCATCCATCCATCCATCCATCATCCATCCATCATCCATCCATCCATCATCCATCATCCATCATCCATCCATCATCCATCATCCATCCATCCACCCATCCATCCATCATCCATCCATCATCCATCCATCCATCCATCATCCATCCATCATCCATCCACCCATCCATCCATCATCCATCCATCATCCATCCATCCATCCATCCACTCACCCACTCATCCATCCATCATCCATCCATCCATCCATCATCCATCCATCATCCATCCACCCATCCATCCATCATCCATCCATCATCCATCCATCCATCCATCCATCCACTCACCCACTCATCCATCCATCATCCATCCATCCATCATCCATCCATCCATCCATCCATCCATCATCCATCCATCATCCATCCACCCATCCATCCATCATCCATCCATCATCCATCCATCCATCCATCCATCCACTCACCCACTCATCCATCCATCATCCATCCATCCATCCATCCATCCATGATATATATATTAAAGCAGTCTTTTCCATGTTTTCTTTTCTTCACAGCGGTGAAAGATTACAACTTACAATTTTAATTATGTGGCAAATTGTACACACATCACTGGGTGAGGTAATTAAAGAGACTGGTGTTAGGAAACAAACCAAAACCGCACTAAGAGAGACAACGCATGTAGAAACCATAGCAACCGATGCATTGATTTAAATCGTATTAGATTTTGTCTCACATTCGTTGATCATCGGTGAATATTCATAAGACGTGTTTCTCAGAGATGGAAACCAGAATCTCCCACTCATCCCCCTGTTATTGCTAATAAATGAGTGTAAGATCGACACCACTCTTCTTCTTCCCGGCCCAACACTCATCCTCATTTGAAGTGCATATCTATGTTTGGGTATGTCTGCACATAGATATAATCGGTGTCTTTCAGGGACACCGATGCTTCCTCTCTCTGAAGAGCAAACAGTCTGAACTGGATGATTCTCACAGATCGGCTGTCTGTGCACATATTTGGGGCTTCCAAGGATATTTTAATCTGTTTCCATATTTTCAAAGAGCTGTGTACCAGAAAGCTTCCTCCATTGTTTGTCTTAACAGGGCTGTTCACGCTCCCCAGACGACGAACCATTTGAAACATATATGTGAGAACTATCTTTGTGTACCGAAAAAATAGTTGTCCCGTTCCTGCATCCAACACGTTTCGTATTACAGGGTTGTAATGGTGTCTTTGTCCTCTAGGGGCCGCTGGCCGGCTTCACACTCTTAGCCTAATTTATTTATTATTATTGATATGTTATTATGAAGCGTAATGCATTTTATGGGTCTCAGTCAATTCCATTTCATTGCTTTCTGCAGAGCGGGGCTGAATCAGAATCGTGGAGGGGGGGGGGGTGATGGGGGTGTACAGACCCATTAAGACAACAGTTAAAGTATCGGTGACTACAGAGCTCAGACCAAGAGGGATTAGTCAGCAGCACCGAGGACCAGGACCAGGACCAGGGTCTCCGCTACTCGAGACCAGCTGTTGCTGTTATTGGCAATCAGGCCTCCTCGCTACAGGTGGCGTTTCTCCACCCTGACGACGACGACGATGCTGCTGCTGCTGCTGATGATGATGATGATGATGATGATGATGAGGGGTTTCGGTGATGAAGACTCCGCCTGCGGTGACGACACCTCGACAGCTCGGCTCATTTAAAGCATTCATTCTGAGGCGTTGGTTTACATGAAGGCCGCATTAATAAAAACACAACTTCTCCTCACTTTTCTTTCTTCTGCATCTCGGGGCTCGAACACAGCGGGCCGTCAGCTCTTAATGATGGAGGACAGAACCCGCTGCAGCGACCGCCACATCGTTGTGGCGCTGTAATGAGACTGAACGAGCAGCGAGTGTGTGTCTGTGTCTGTGTGTGTGTGTGTTGTGTTATCGTTGTCTAATGGTTAGACTTAAGGGCTCAGATGAAGATTCAATTACTGTGGCCTGTTGTTGTTGTAGCCCGTGGCCCCACAGACACACACACACACACACACACACACACACACACACACACACACACACACAGTTCATTGACTCAATGAAATTTGAATGGCCCTCGCCATGCAGACAAACAAGCGCTCATGCACACTCTCGACAACAAAGTCATTTGAGAACCCTGAAGGAGCAATATCCAAATCTGCCAACGAGAAAAGAATGATAATTCTATTGAGAGTCAATCTCGGGGCGTTTTGTGATTATGGTTATTTATTTGGAGCCGGCTGGTACAGTTGGCGTCAGAATGAACGCAAATATCGATCTCTGTTAGGATATGAAAACACCTGCAGGCCTCAAATCATTCCTCCCCGTCTCTCTCTCTCCAGCAACACTCCTTCATCAGCTCCACCTCCCTCCACCTCCACCTCCCTCCACCTCCTCCTCCCTCCTCCTCCCTCCACCACTTTAGTTTCACCTTCTTCTTTTCAGACGGGTCAACTGAGGGAAAAAAGGAACATTTGCCGCTTCGTCTTTAGAACATTTCTTCTTCCTTCCACCTCCACGGAAAACAGACAGCCAGACAAACAAACTTCAACAACCAGCAAGTCTCCAGAGGATGATCCACAGTATTGATCAGTCCCCTCCTGTTCATCCTGTACATGCTAACCCCTCGTCACATCATTCTATTTCAACTCTACGCCGATGAAACCCAGCTTTACATCTCCACGAAAACAACGTCCCTCCGCTACAACGTTTCAGGGTCACTGTATGAAAAAATAAAATAAACGGAGCCGAGAGGGGGGGCAATATATTATTAATATAAGATGTGTGAGTTTATTACAATGTTAGCAAGCAGCATCTATGCTAGCTAACGTCCCATGAATGTACGTATTTATGTTGTAATGAATCATCCCAACGTGTGACATCACCTCGTTAACCTCGTTAACCTCGTTAAGGTCCTTAGGGTGATGATGTTGATGCTTATTGTTGCTTTTATTCATACGAGGACAAACTTATGGGTGTTTATTGATATCCAGGAAGAAGTTTGACGAACAAGTGTTGGTGCTACACTAAGTTGAGATATCACGGAGAGCATCGGTAGTGGACCTGAGTGATAAAATAAGTGATCATCAGTGCGGAGAGTGTTTATGAATTATTTACAGGTCGGGGGGATTTACAGTACACGCCAGCTGACTTAGCTAAAGACCCGCTTCCTCCCCTCTCCATCTCATTATTTACTCATCCGTCCTCCACTCTGTTTGACCCACACCCTTTTACACACACTCTCCGCCTGTCTGTGGATATAACATCGCTTTCATCTTTTTATGGGCTCTTTATGCCTTCCCCAATACTTTTGTCTCCACTTCATCTCTTCCTCATCTTTCATCCGACTGTTTGTCCTAGATTCTTTTCCACTAATCTCCCCGTCTGTCTGTCTTCATTCCTCTCCCCTCTCCTTTCCGTACTCTTTCACCTTTCTGTGATAGGTTGTTCTCTTAGTCATGTTGCTAATTACAGAAATCATCACTTTTTTTAACTGCATCTCGCACTTTCTCAGCCACATCAGGATTGATATTTGCAGTCGTTCCGCCACTGTGAGTGAAAATATCTTGACAACCTCGGATGGATTCCCATGCAGTTTGGTCCTGGTCCTGGTCCCCAGAAGACTAATCCCTCAGACATGGTGGTCTTACGACTCTTCCTCTAGCAGCACCATGATGGTGACATTTTCGGTTATGACATAATATCTTGTATCAGACAGATTAGATGTTCATGCTCTCCTGAGGATCTGACAGATGCACCTGCGATACGATTGTGTCTCTGACCTAGGGCTTTTGTCGGAGAGGTCCAAAAATGGGCGGCAGTGTGAAAAATAAGAGTTAAAGTCCTGAACTAGACTTTGTGTTCAGATATTTAGCTGAAAGTTCATCACGAAGGAATTAAATGGAGACTAACCTGCCCCTAACTTCCTGTTATTATTATGTTATTATATTATTTTCACAAAATGTTAAAAAAAATACATCTTGTATTTCAAGGTTATTGTGGATTATGACAGCTGTCACTATGTAGCTTTGTTCCTAAGCTAAGCAGTCGATGATACGTCCCATCTATCCTGGGAACGCCTCGGGTTCCCCAGAAGGAGCTGCTGGGAAATGTTGCTGCCCCCGCAACCCCACCGAAAACTGTTGCATCATCAGCAAGAATATGCATGTCTGTAAATACTCAGTAGCACTTCAGAGACTGTCCGCCCCCCCACAATGATGACCTTTCGGATATCAGATCACGATTGTTTCCGTGGAGCTCCGCTGATAAAAGCTACTGATTCTACTTCAGTTTGTAGATCTGGAGATAAAGAACTGCTTGTGTTTCCACTGAACATCATCAGTGTCCTCACATTTCCACCAAACTCACTGCTGACGTGTTAAAAACCAACACAAACGGCAATTAATGGGAAATGTTGTGAAGTTCTCAGTTTGATCCTCTAACAAAAGCCAGAGAGCGCTTTTCTAAAAATGGTGGCATCCCAAGCAAGCAAACAAAGATAGCGGAGCGCCGAGAGAATGTCATCTGCTCTAAGCGCCCGCCACAATGATCCCTTCACACCGCCTCGTGATTTAAGGCTGCCAGATAACACAGCAGATGCTCTCCTGTGGGGGGAAACGCCGCCATGGGGGAAAAGCAATGGCATCAAAGGAATGAGAAGAAGTTGGGATTAAATAATGCATTCCACATGTAAGTTTAAATAGACGCAGTATGGTCGTTATTCACATTCACAATTTAGATGCGGAGGATCTCACCTGTTCGCCGTTTGATGTGACGTGGAAGCAGAAGACAGATCTGGAATAAAACATTGGATCAAACAGAGGCGTGGAGGGTGTTGATGTGCATTAAAGCTCTGTTGTGTTGTTGATGAAGCACCGACCGTCTCGGCCTTGGTCTCAGATCTCGATACGCTTCATTACTCCTGCTAATTGTTTTTGTTTCCAAGCAACAAATTAAACTACGGCTACTGGCTCGGTGTTGGAGCCTTCAGACATGGTTCATCCGTCCGCCGCCGTTCACCGGAGACACGGTCAGCTGCTGCTCATCAACACCTTTCACCAGATTCAGTTCAATATTATACGTTTATAAATATATATATCCGATATAAACAAGTTTCTTGGTTCTGCTAACGCTGGATGTTTGCGTTGCCATGACAACAAGTGAAAGCTAGCTAGCCCAACCGCCCCCGATCAATAAACCCATAAGATGACAGTTTGTCTTCATATGAATAAAAGCAACAATAAGCATCAACATCATCACCCTAATGACCTTAACGAGGTTAACGAGGTGATGTCACACGTTGGGATGATTCATTAGAACATGAATACGTACATTCATGGGACGGTAGCTAGCATAGATGCTGCTTGTTAGCATCAGAATACATTTTGCCCCCCTGTTTCTGCTCCATTTTTTTTTTTGGCCCTGATATAGTTCAGGTGCGTCACCACTTCCTCCTGGACCGGAGGAAGTCTGACCCTGATTCACATGAGAACCCTGAGATGGACTGCAGCCACAGAGACACTAAACGTGACTAAGTGTCATCTACAAAGCTAAATTAACTAAATGGTTCTGGATTGTATCCGGATACAAAGACGCTTGTAATGACGAGTATAAATGGTGCCAGTTTTTGCTCAAGGACTCGATGTCAAAGCAGCAGAGACCCATTTCTCCCCGAACAGTCTCATCTTTAATCTGAATGTCCGACACTCTGTCTTCACCTCCTGTCATTTCTTTGTTGCTTTGCCTCTTTCTCTCATGTTACTGTGGTGGCACAAACACAGAATCAGAATGCGTGTTAAGTACGTGGCGAGTCCCTGATAAGGATTATAATCACACACACAACGGGACACCTGTTTGGTTAATAATGTGTTAGCGAATTAAATGTAATTTTCTGATCTTTGCCTGATAATGATATCGTAATACCAGTCAGATGGTTTCTAATGACTCCTAATCTGCTCTTATCGCATCACAGTGCACTTCAGCGACTGTGTTCTCTGAGATCTGAGAGGGTCGGCTGCAAAATGTACGAATCCCAGTTCTGTGTGAGATGAAGAGACGACCCGGCATGAAGATAACAGCAGACCCTTCTCTGGTGGAGCTCAGAGCTCCGGTCACTCGGCAGAGCTGGAGAAACACAGCTTGTTGGATATGGAAGCCTGTTGCTTCCTTTGTATCGTAGAGAAGCTACTGATTCCAGTGTTTGTGCTAAGCTAGGCTAACCAGGTCCTGGATCTATCTCTGTACTGATGAGATGAAACTGAGCCTGTGTTCGTACTGTACTGGTTTCTAGTCTCTACAAGCTTTCGTTCTGGAGCTGCGTCACTTTTGAACCGTCCAATCAGCTGCATCTCCGGAACGGAACATTGTAGGGCTTCAAGCTTGGTACGATGGGAAAGCTCTTACCTGAAAACCTGGTGTTGAGTTCCTCGGACCTTCCGTTCGGCCGCGTTACAAACATAATCCAAGCATTCTTGCAGGTTGTTGTTATGAGCAGGATTCAGCCCATTTGGAGTCGATCTAAATAGTTTACTGGTGAAGGGGGGTTAGGGTATAATAGTGTGGTGGGCCTGGCTAACTGCTGGAGGGAGCGGGAGGAAGAGGCAGCACCAGCTCAGAAAGGGCTACCAGCTGGACCTCGTTGTCAATCAGTGGCTGCAAACCTGGAGGAGCCCAGCTGAAGACCATCTCCAATCAAGGTTCCTGGCTAGAAAGCCTGAGAAGATTCCCTCTGGAGAATGCTCGGTCGAGGTGCTCACATGTGCTCCTCTTGATGGAGCGACGTGAACGTTTATGTTCCCCACAGGATGAATCATAATAACAAATGTGCTTTGGTTTGTGCGTGAGTAACTGATGACATCCCCCCCGGCCTCGGCTGTAAAGTGCGTTTAGCGCTAATTATCAAATGACGTTGGCTGAGACTTACCTCAGACTGTTATATGATGGACCACAAATCAGGAGCGTGTAATGCTCAACGAATGCATGACTCACGAGGATGTAATGCCTGAATTAATTAGCTCCTGCTGCTCACCGTCAACACATATCAAGTCACCATGTCTGTGTTTGTCATTCATTCTGACTTAATGGATCGTCAATCAACAGAATTACTTCATAGACGACAACAATTGATGTGTGAGCAAATAAGTCTTCACACTCAAGCATTTCCTCAGAACCTCGCTATTATTTAATATCCCAGCGTGTCAGGACCACTGTAGAGAGAAGTTTACATTTCTAATGAATCATCAACGTGTGACATCACCTCGTTAACCTCGTTAACCTCGTTTAGGTCCTGAGGGTAATGATGCTGATGCTTATTGTTGCTTTTATTCATATGAAGACAAACGGTCATCTGATGGGTGTTCATTGAGTGTTGGGCTAAGATGCTAGCGGTAGCTTTCACTTGTTGTCATAGCAACGCAGACATCAGGTGTTAGCAGAACCAAGCAACTTGATTATATTGGCTATATTTATTTATAAACTCACACATTTGTGACTTTTTTTCTTTGAATATTGCCCTGTTTTCTTTCTATTTTTCCTGTAGTGGCCCTGATACGCCGTCTATATGATATAATATAATAATAACAATAATAATATGGTCACTTCCTTCACTGGTTGCCGGGTGACATCATGATGTCTTCTTCTACCTGACTGTCTGCTCCGGTCTTTCCATCGTTAGATTCTTTAGAAATCCCCTCTTTGTGTCTTTAGATTCAGCAGCAGCCGTGAGACAAAGTGGAGGAGAGAAAGAAACTCATTAAAAGTCTCTGAACCTGATTGAATGGAGGCATTTAAAGTACAACAGGACCTCCAAATGAATGGAAACAAATCCAGCTGTGCAGCAATAACTATCGACTTCCGTCCACGTTGCTGCATTTTCACTCCAAAAAAGATGTTGGGGCATTAAATACAAAATAAATGACTTGTATTCTTGTGCAGCTGACGTGTCCTGCATGTCGCCGGTCACTCAGCCGAACGTGTTATTAAGATTTCTGCGACGCTTCACTTCTTCATAAGAACCCGAATAAAAGATCCACTTTATGGGATTCTCGTCAGGATGCAAAGCCGTGTCCATATTACAGCTCCAATCCAGCTCATTAATTCTGGAGCACTTTCATAGTTACTGCACGGTGAGTGTGTGTGTGTGTGTGTGTGTGTGTGTGTGTGTGTGTGTGTGTGTGTGTGTACATCAGGCTAACTGCGGTTTCTTTCAGTCTACAGATTCACTTCTGTTCATTTATGCTACTAACTTTGTGTTGTTTGCTGTATCAATATATAATTAGAGGCCAGCAACACACACACACACACACACACACACACACAACACACACACACACACACACACACACACACACACACACACACACACACACACACACACACACACACACACACACACAGACACACACACACACACACACACACGCACACAGACACACACACACACACACACACTGCCATGAGGTTCCTTTATGTGTCATCATTATACTTATGAGGTGCAGACAACAGCCCTGCAGCCAATACACACACACACACACACACACACACACACACACACACACACACACACACACACACACACACACACACACACACACACACAACACACACACACACACACACACACACACACTCACACACACACACACACAGACACACACACACACACACACACACACACACAGACACACACACACACACACAGACAGACACACACACACACAGAGACACACACACACACACACACACACACACACACACACGGACGGTTTGCTGGTTAATGGAGCTCTTCTCTTCTTTAATGAGCGTTACAGTCGTTCTTCTCTCGGCTGTCTCCCTCATTACCTCTCTGTCCTCACCCTTCTTCCTCTCTGCTCTTTTGTACCTGCAGCTTCTTCTTCTTCTTCTTCTCTTCTTCGTCCATCCATGTCCTACGTCTTCCTCCTCTCTCCTCAGCCTCCGTCTCTCTCTCTCTGCATCACCTCTGATTATCATTTCATTCATGTCTTCGTGTGATGTCATATTGCTGCAAACGCTGTTGGTCATTCAGTCAGGAGCAACTGTTGCCCTCGCTGTCTGCACCGGGACAAACAGGTGGAGGGCTTCAGGTGGCGTAGCTCCGTTTACCGGCCGTATCTTTAGTGAGAGCACTAACTGAGTGGAGCGCACTGATTAATGTACAAGCTTTTATTATGACAGCGCGTTGACATTTCACCAGCTGCTGCGTCGCATCCTCAGTCAGCAGGAAGTCAGTCTACGGAGTCCACGAGTCCACGAGTCCACCGAGTCCACGAGTCCACCGAGTCCACCGAGTCTACCGAGTCCACGAGTCCACCGAGTCCACGAGTCCACGAGTCCACCGAGTCCACCGAGTCTACCGAGTCCACCTAGTCCACCTAGTCCACCGAGTCCACCTAGTCCACCTAGTCCACCTAGTCTACCGAGTCCACCTAGTCCACCGAGTCCACCGAGTCCACCTAGTCCACCTAGTCCACGAGTCCACCGAGTCCACCGAGTCTACCGAGTCCACCTAGTCCACCTAGTCTACCGAGTCCACCTAGTCCACCGAGTCCACCGAGTCCACCGAGTCCACCTAGTCCACCGAGTCCACCGAGTCCACGAGTCCACCGAGTCCACCGAGTCCACCTAGTCCACCTAGTCTACCGAGTCCACCTAGTCCACCGAGTCCACCGAGTCCACCTAGTCCACGAGTCCACCGAGTCCACCGAGTCTACCGAGTCCACCTAGTCCACCTAGTCTACCGAGTCCACCTAGTCCACCGAGTCCACCGAGTCTACCGAGTCCACCTAGTCCACCGAGTCCACCGAGTCCACGAGTCCACCGAGTCCACCGAGTCTACCGAGTCCACCTAGTCCACCGAGTCCACGAGTCCACCGAGTCCACCGAGTCCACCTAGTCTACCGAGTCCACCTAGTCCACCGAGTCCACCGAGTCCACCTAGTCCACCTAGTCTACCGAGTCCACCTAGTCCACCGAGTCTACCGAGTCCACCTAGTCCACCGAGTCCACGAGTCCACCGAGTCCACCGAGTCCACGAGTCCACCGAGTCCACCTAGTCCACGAGTCCACCGAGTCCACCGAGTCTACCGAGTCCACCTAGTCCACCTAGTCTACCGAGTCCACCTAGTCCACCGAGTCCACCGAGTCTACCGAGTCCACCTAGTCCACCGAGTCTACCGAGTCTACCGAGTCCACCTAGTCCACCGAGTCTACCAAGTCCACCTAGTCCACCGAGTCCACCGAGTCTACCGAGTCCACGAGTCCACAGTCCACCGAGTCCACCTAGTCTACCGAGTCCACCGAGTCCACCTAGTCCACCGAGTCCACCTAGTCTACCGAGTCCACCTAGTCCACCGAGTCCACCTAGTCTACCGAGTCCACCGAGTCTACCTCGTCCACCGAGGTCCACCTAGTACACCAAGTCCACCTAGTCCACCGAGTCCACCTAGTCTACCGAGTCCACCTAGTCCACCGAGTCCACCGAGTCTACCTCGTCCACCGAGGTCCACCTAGTCCACCGAGTCCACCCAGGTCCACGCTGAAGCTGCTGTTTCCATCCTGTCTGATGGTGTCACCAGTGATGATCAGCTGATACTGATGATGATCAGCTGATACTGATGATGATCAGCTGATACTGATGATGATCAGCTGATACTGATGATGATCAGCTGATACTGATGATGAGTCATTTCCTTGAATCTAGTATGAATCATGTTTTCTGTAATTTGCTACATGAGTGTTTCCTACTAAACATTTGGAGATCAAACCAGGCAGCAACCTCCGCTTCTGAGAAGTGAAGCCCAAACTGAAATGCCTTAAACCATCATTCTCCATGCTGGCCACCGGTCCACCAGACCAGAAAGCAGGGGATGCTTATGGAGGGCGGGGCTTACCTGCTGATTGACAGGCGGGGCTAACTTTTATTGGTACGCTGTAAAAGCTTATATTAACTTTGGCACTTTCACTTCACACGTTTGGACCAAATATTTAATCATTTTCAGCATTTTAACCCTTTAAATGATGTTCCTGTTGTTTTTCCTGAAAAGCCTGCGATACGTCGATGATTAGCAGCAACGCTGCATTTGATGCATCAAATGCTGCAGAGCTTCATAAAACAGCAGCAAGGAGCTGGAAACCTGAAAAGACAGCTGGTATTCGGCCCACAGGGCAACGAGGAGAAGAATAGTTGAACTATAATTATGAATCCAGGGCTCCAGAGCCAAAGCCTGATATAATAGAATTCATGATTTTATGCTGTAATAGCCGTGAGATCAAAACTTGTGGGTTTTAATGGGAACAGTTTTGTCCTTAAGGGCTTCCGTATCTGTATTTCAGCGACATCGTTTATCATAGATTCATTACAGGAGCTGTGGTTCTGAAATCAAATAAAAAACCACAGCCTCGCCTGAATGTATGCCACGTGCATTAAAACAGGAAGTGAAGGGTTAAGTAAACGATGAATGTGCTCCCGACCAGTTTGTGTAAATGTAAATCAAACACACAGTAATGATAAGTAATGATTGGTGCTCCTGACACTGTGGCTGTTGACGTCTGATCATCTCCAGGTCTGTGCCTTCGTTTATCAGAAAGGCTCCGATGAGTCACGTGATCATCAGGAGTGGTTTTTGTGTAAGGTCACAATCGTCTAGTTTCTTCTTCCTCCCGACGATAAGAGACCGGCTTGGAGCTCAGTCAGGTCACTGTTTCACCTGAAGATGAAAGTAAATATGGTTGACGACCACTGTGACGTGCCGTCGTCAACCCATACCGGCGCCGTGCAGCTGCATCTCGGCAGACGGATATAGCCGAGCGTCACGCCGTGTGCACTTCACACAGGGACAATTAGGACTTCTCCACCCACTGAGCAACGCTCAGATAAAGCCCACTTTACCGCTGAATCTGTCTCCGAACAACATGCTCTGAAATAAGGAAGCCGAGGCGACTGAGCTGCAGGAAATCTGTATTCAGCCACAAGGTTTTCGTTCCAAGAACACACTCTTAACGGTGTAGAGATGCTGTTCTAGTTCAGAAAGTTATAAGACTTGTTGGACAAAGACTCCCTGGCCAGTGCTGCCCCTGTTTGCTCCATTTCAAGGTTTCAAGAGTGTAATTTGTCACACGCAGTGGGAACGGAGTTCACACTGAGCAAAGAAGTTCTTATTTCACAGTGACCTCAGATAGGAGATACGGTGTAAGAATAAAAATATATCCTAAAAATGAAAAAAGGTATGAACGTACAAACATATGTACAAGTGAGCAAGAAGTATTCACAGTCTGCAGTTGAAGTTGACGATGGATATGAATGTAAATATAGAAGGAGTTTTATGAGCTAAATGTCGGCATGCTAACAATGACAATATTAACAAACTCATGTTTAGCACATATAACGCACGCTGTCAGGTGCCATGGCGTCCGACGGCCCATGATTCCCAAACTCCCAATAGTCAGAATGAATGTCCCGGTGGACCAAAGCTCATGTCTCCAACAATCACAAAGATCCTTCACACTCACCTGCGGATTCTGTTTCTTGGAGAGAGTGTATCTTCAGAGCAATGGGCCGAAGGAACAATGGGTGTTGGTTTGTGGGATCACGGGTTGTCGGACAAATGGCCTTTTGGAGACTCAAATAATGGGTTGTCGGAAAGCAGTGCCTCGTCCCCGTTTGATGATCCAACAAGCATTTAGTTTGCAGCAGACGGACACTAAACTGCATTATCATTGAAGATCTCGCCATGTATCGAGGTTTTCTGTAGATACTCAGCTCTTTGAGGTTAAATTTAGGAACACCTAAACCAACAACAAAACAAATCATCATCTTGTTTTTAGATACAGTTGTGGGCCGAGGGGATCTAAAGGGGTTGCTCAAATCTACGTACAGGTACATGAAGGACTGTCTGGCTCAGCGACTGGGACTTTGATCTGGCACAACAAACTCAGCAATATGGCTCCAATCCTTCCGTTGTCCAAATCCACTGGCAGGCCTCAGACCAGTCTCAGCATCCAAAAGAAGCTTTCGCTCACATATGGTGAAGATGGGACGAGGAGACACAAAGCGTTCGTCTGAGCGCTGAAGGACTTGGCTGAGATATCTGTTGGACTGAAGTTATGTTGATGCAGCTTCAGGAAGAAAGAAATGGGTTTATTGATACATGGAAAGTCTCATTGTGAGAGATGAGAGCTTTGATCGATGGTGGAGCTGCATTACTGTGTCACCATTCTGCTCTATTCCTGTTTAAACGTGCTGCATTAAAGGTGGAGCCAAAACATGAAGCCCACGAGACCTCTGGGGTCTGAATCTCATCAAGATCCAGTACCTTTCTCTAACAGTTTGCACTGTGTTTGATTAAATCAATCATAATCATGGCTTATTGAAAACACCAACTCTGTAACATGAAATCTATCAAACTGTTTTCTTCTTCCATCTCCATCCTCACAAATGTCTTTGGACCTGGTCCAGGTTTGGTGTTCCATTCTGGTCCAGGTTTGATGTTCCATTCTGGTCCAGGTTTGATATTCCATTCTGGTCCAGGTTTGATGTTCCATTCTGGTCCAGGTTTAACGTTCCAATCTGGTCCAGGTTTGGTGTTCCATTCTGGTCCAGGTTTGATGTTCCAATCTGGTCCAGGTTTGATGTTCCATTCTGGTCCAGGTTTGATGTTCCATTCAGGTCCAGGTTTAACGTTCCAATCTGGTCCAGGTTTGATGTTCCATTCTGGTCCAGGTTTGATATTCCATTCTGGTCCACGTTTGATATTCCATTCTTGTCCAGGTTTAACGTTCCATTCTGGTCCAGGTAGGATGTTCCATTCTGGTCCAGGTTTGATATTCCATTCTTGTCCAGGTTTAACGTTCCATTCTGGTCCAGGTAGGATGTTCCATTCTGGTCCAGGTTTGATATTCCATTCTTGTCCAGGTTTAACGTTCCATTCTGGTCCAGGTTTGATGTTCCATTCTGGTCCAGGTTTGATCTTCCATTCTGGTCCAGGTTTGATGTTCCATTCTGGTCCAGGATCTCTTGACATGATTTCCATTTAAGTCGGCTGAGTCAATTTTATTGATATAGCTTAATATCTCAAAGTTTCCTCAAAGGTCTTTACAATCTGTACAGGAACACCCTCCGCCCTTATAAGGAAATAAAATCTAAGAGGGTAGAATGACCTGAAGAGGGATCACTACCACGAGGGTACAGAATAAATATCCAATAGAATTACAGTATTTAAACTCGACCAAATCATAGATAGAGATAAAGATGTATGAATTTCCTGCGGATGTTCATGCTTCCCAGAGGATGAACTGTTTACAGTGTGGAGCCGTGAACATCATCTAAGTGTTGTCAATGTTCCCAAGGATAATCCCCCCCTTTTTAATCTAATAATCACTGTAGTTCTCGACCCACCGGCATCGCCATCACGGCATCGTCTCATTGGCTGACTCACTGCTGTTAGGGCTCTAACGGAAGCATCGTGGACGGTCAAACATATTTACCAAACCTCATCTGAGATGCCCGTTAAAGACCCCCGGGATGTTAGCATGGGTCAGTATGCTGACTCACATATTATTATTTTTCATATCAGCTGTGTCTCCGGTCCCACATGTCAGAGTGACCCTCAGCAAGACGCTGTGGAGCACTTTGGATGAGTGTTGTATGAATGCTTTACATGACTTCAGATCTACTGGGTCACCCATTTTTGTTGGAACCAACCCACCACCACCAGTGAAGCCATTAACGCTTCTTGTGAACTACATTAGTGTGACGACCCATCTGGACTGACCTCCAACTTCCTGTTTCATGCGATGGAGGACGAGGAGGCACTCGACTAAGTGTCCTTAATATTCAGATACAAAGTTAAGAAGCATGTCTTCATTTGTAAACAATCCACAATTAAGAATATGTTAATTTATCCTTTATTATAAACTATTGATTTATGCAGAACCACAACACTGTAATCTCTCTGCAGAAAGATGTTAGAGGGGCTTTTATTTTGAAGTGTTTTGAGGTTCAAAAGGTAAAAATCTGACCCTTTTCTTGTGTCTGTGACATATTATACAGATATAGACATTGAAACTGATTATTATCTCAGGTTTTTTCTTCCAGTTCACAGCTGGTTTATTTATACTTTTATGATAATGGCAGCTTTGGATCGAAGAATGACAGATTCTGTTTTGATTTGTGCTTTTGGGCACCGGGATGAGTTCAGCTCAGAATCACGTATTAACCAACAATCTGACCCAACAACCAACGGTAAAACATGGGTTTGAGATGGACTTTATTCTGTTTAGGGTCCTAAAAGACAACCGTGAAGGACTGACTTTATAGATCCCAGTCTAGATCCCAGACTTCCTATCCACGTCTAGATCCCAGACTTCCACGTCTAGATCCCAGACTTCCTATCCACGTCTAGATCCCAGACTTCCTATCCACGTCTAGATCTTCCTATCCACATCTAGATCCCAGACTTCCTATCCACGTCTAAATCCCAGACTTCCACGTCTAGATCCCAGACTTCCTATCCACGTCTAGATCCCAGACTTCCTATCCACGTCTAGATCCCAGACTTCCACGTCTAGATCCCAGACTTCCTATCCACGTCTAGATCCCAGACTTCTTATCCACGTCTAGATCCCAGACTTCCACGTCTAGATCCCAGACTTCCTATCCACGTCTAGATCCCAGACTTCCTATCCACGTCTAGATCTTCCTATCCACATCTAGATCCCAGACTTCCTATCCACGTCTAGATCCCAGACTTCCTATCCACGTCTAGATCCCAGACTTCCACGTCTAGATCCCAGACTTCCTATCCACGTCTAGATCCCAGACTTCCTATCCACGTCTAGATCCCAGACTTCCACGTCTAGATCCCAGACTTCCTATCCACGTCTAGATCCCAGACTTCCACGTCTAGATCCCAGACTTCCTATCCACGTCTAGATCCCAGACTTCCTATCCACGTCTAGATCTTCCTATCCACATCTAGATCCCAGACTTCCTATCCACGTCTAAATCCCAGACTTCCACGTCTAGATCCCAGACTTCCTATCCACGTCTAGATCCCAGACTTCCTATCCACGTCTAGATCCCAGACTTCCACGTCTAGATCCCAGACTTCCTATCCACGTCTAGATCCCAGACTTCTTATCCACGTCTAGATCCCAGACTTCCACGTCTAGATCCCAGACTTCCTATCCACGTCTAGATCCCAGACTTCCTATCCACGTCTAGATCTTCCTATCCACATCTAGATCCCAGACTTCCTATCCACGTCTAGATCCCAGACTTCCTATCCACGTCTAGATCCCAGACTTCCACGTCTAGATCCCAGACTTCCTATCCACGTCTAGATCCCAGACTTCCTATCCACGTCTAGATCCCAGACTTCCACGTCTAGATCCCAGACTTCCTATCCACGTCTAGATCCCAGACGTCCTATCCACATCTAGATCCCAGACTTCCTATCCACGTCTAGATCTTCCTATCCACATCTAGATCCCAGACTTCCTATCCACGTCTAGATCCCAGACTTCCTATCCACGTCTAGATCCCAGACTTCCTATCCACGTCTAGATCCCAGACGTCCTATCCACATCTAGATCCCAGACTTCCTATCCACGTCTAGATCTTCCTATCCACATCTAGATCCCAGACTTCCTATCCACATCTAGATCCCAGACTTCCTATCCACGTCTAGATCCCAGACTTCCTATCCACGTCTAGATCCCAGACTTCCTATCCACGTCTAGATCCCAGACTTCCACGTCTAGATCCCAGACTTCCTATCCACGTCTAGATCCCAGACTTCCTATCCACATCTAGATCCCAGACTTCCTATCCGCGTCTAGATCCCAGACTGCCTATCCACGTCTAGATGAAGACCTGGTCCTACATCTAGATGCAGACCTGGTCCTACGTCTAGATTCAGACCTGGTCCCACGTCTAGGTGCAGACCTGGTATCACGTCTAGATACAGACCTGGTACCACATCTAGACTCAGACCTGGTACACGTCTAGATGAAGACCTGGTACACGTCTAGATGCAGACCTGGTTACTCACATGCAGACCTGGTACCACATCTAGATGAAGACCTGGTACACGTCTAGATGCAGACCTGGTTACTCACATGCAGACCTGGTACCACGTCTAGATGAAGACCTGGTACACGTCTAGATGCAGACCTGGTTACTCACATGCAGACCTGGTACCACATCTAGACTCAGACCTGGTACCACGTCTAGATGAAGACCTGGTACACGTCTAGATAAAGGCCTGGTACCAGGTCCAGATGAAGACCTGGTCCGACGTCTAGATGCAGACCTGGTACCACGTCTAGATGCAGATTGGTACCACGTCGAGATGCAGACCTGGTACACGTCTAGATGCAGACCTGGTACCACGTCTAGATGCAGACCTGGTACACATCTAGATGCAGACCTGGTTACTCACATGCAGAGCTGGTACCACATCTAGACTCAGACCTGGTACCACATCTAGACTCAGACCTGGTACCACGTCTAGATGAAGACCTGGTACACGTCTAGATAAAGGCCTGGTACCAGGTCCAGATGAAGACCTGGTCCGACGTCTAGATGCAGATCTGGTACCACGTCTAGATGCAGATTGGTACCACGTCGAGATGCAAACCTGGTTACTCACATGCAGACCTGGTACCAGGTCCAGATGAAGACCTGGTACACGTCCAGATAAAGGCCTGGTACCAGGTCCAGATGAAGACCTGGTACCACGTCTAGATGCAGACCTGGTACACGTCTAGATGCAGACCTGGTACACGTCTAGATGCAGACCTGGTACCAGGTCCAGATGAAGACCCGATCCCTCTCGGCCCATCGGTCAGACGTTGGGCCGGTCGGCGTAATAAAGCTGCCGGTCAGCAGGTCTTGAGTTAGCTGAATCTGGTGGAATCTATTAGTTCTGGAGTTTCAAGGGAATGTGGGAAAGGAGGCGCCGCTATCAGCCGGCTGCACACCTGGAGGGGGGCGAGAGAGAGGGGGCGAGAGAGCAGGAGGAGAGAGCGTGGAGATGATGCCTAATGTGGTGTGTAATGCTGTTTTTCTGTCTGTGATTGGCTCTATTTAACCCTGAATAACCCCCCCCCTCCATCGCCAGCCAGCTGGATGACTGCCGGAGCTGCTGCCGGCCTATAGGCCGAAACAGATCGCATACGAGGAAGTGTACTTCACCGTTATCTCCACCTGCTTGTGGAAGGAAATTGGTCTTTATCTGGAGTGGCTGCTACCTGGCGGTGCTGCCTCAGCCACATCTACTGTGAATCAGCACAAACCGGCCGGCCAGGATAAGGAAGTGGTGCTGGAGAACCAGCAGAGACTTTATTACTACTTATTAGTTTATTATTGTTAGAACTAAGAGCCCACATGCATGTGACATCTATTCTTGTATCCTCTGACACCCACATCCGATATTACATGTAATTTTAATTTAATTTCAGTATTAAAAATAAGTGAGATACGCTAATGCCATGAGCAAAAAAATAAAAAAATAGTATGATAAGGTGGATTTTTTTAGAATAGCCGACACTGTCAGCTCTCATATTCATGAGGGATTAGCATCCTGAGAATGTGGGTGATTCAACATTAGTCACGCTGAGCTGATCGTTCTGACCGTCTAAAGAGAAAGGACTCGATTTCACCATCTATGGAGGAGACGAGCTCAGCTGGAGGGCCGGAGACCGGCAGGACGCCAAGATTCGCTTTAAAAGGATGTTTCTATGGGACACTCAACATCACCTTTTTATACGCCGTCAGGAGTGGACGTCGTCATGGCAACGCCCCCCCCGTTGGGTGGTGGACTTCGGACTTGAAGCCTCAAGTTCAGCATTTTGGAATTTCTGCAACCAGTGGAAGGAAGTGACCATATTTGGACTTTTGGAGGAGCGACGGGTGGATCTGATGATGCACCCTTACTGGATCTGGATCCATGTGGATTCTGGTGAGAAGCTGCTAATAAAGATAGCTTCATAATTGAAGGTCAACTTTAACTAAGAGTTCTGGTCTGCTTCTCCCGCCTTAGAACCAAAAATACTCAATCTGGTTGTTAATAAAACAGATTTAACCTTGAAGGTGTTTCAGCGAAGGGACTTTAAGAACATGCTGAATCCCGTCTCACTCTTTGTCCTTCACAAACATGATTGAACACCTGAGCTGCGACGCTATCATGTTAAGAACGTACGGCTAGCTCTAACGGTATAAAACCTACCGACGGGGTTCATCTAACCTGATAGCAGTTTCCTAACCTCATCTCGTAGGAACACGTTATTCTGGTGTGGCGTTTAGGGAAACGTGGATGTACGTCTGGTTGATTCTCCTCGACAGCAACATGCTGCGGTTGGTTTCCACGTTGTGAGATGACTCTTTATATAGCGAACCTTTTATTTCTGTCTCCGTCTCCCACACTGTCGCTCTGTGTTCTCCCCTTGTTTCCCGGCTCCCCCTCCTCCCCTCCTCCCCCCGCCCCTCTTTCCGAGTAGAGCCCTATAACCAGCAGTGATTTGATTACTCTGCGTAGCTTCGGTCTCTCTTTTGTTATCAGCCTTCATAAATGTTTAAGGAGCATTAAGGAGACGCAAACAGGGCAGACGGGGGGGTCTTAATGCTTAAATGACCATTACCCTTCTCCATTTACAGATTAAAAGCTTTACTGTTTCCTCCGCCTACGACTCATCATCCCTCACGCACCATCATCCCTCCTTCAGGACTCTGGAGGACCGTCTTTGTTCAGGTGGATGAAAACAAGGATTAGACAGACGAGGAGGAAAGAAGAACAACGTAAACGCACACCGAGTCTTTTCTGGTGTCGCCCGAATTCATCGCACATTTACGACCTCACGGCGTGTCCGTCAAGTTTGCACAGCGACTCCCGAACTTCAACAACGTTTTCGGGACAGGTTCCATATTCTGCTTTTTTCACATCCGTTAACAGACATTTATCACAGAGATCTTCAACAGAGGGTCCGGGTCCCCTACAGGGTCCTCAGAGTTACTGCAGGCGGTCCGGGTCCCCTACAGGGTCCTCAGAGTTACTGCAGGGGGTCCAGGTCCCCTACAGGGTCCTCAGAGTTACTGCAGGGGGTCCAGGTCCCCTACAGGGTCCTCAGAGTTACTGCAGGGGGTCCAGGTCCCCTACAGGGTCCTCAGAGTTACTGCAGGGGGTCCGGGTCCCCTACAGGGTCCTCAGAGTTACTGCAGGGAGTCCCAGAAATGATTTGATCCCAAACGTTTTGTCTTCTAAAAATGTAAATATCTCCAAAAATCCAGTTCTATCCAACATGAATACAAACTTTAATAAGCAAATATAAATCTTCCTGTTTGTTTAATATTATGATGATAAATTGTGATAAAAAAGAATTAAAATATGAATCTATCAACAATTATTATTTTAATGTCTTAGCATTGTATCCATCCCTCATTACAAAGTCCTGTTAAACATGGAACTAAAGGCTGCACTACACATTATTATTGGCTGGTTTAATAAGGAACAGTTTTATTATATACAGTATATATATATATATATATATATATATATAGTGACAGTGTGGGCTCCATGGCAGCGGTGGGGGGGGGGATGGGGGTCTGGGCGGGGCAGCACCCGGTTTTACATCCATGAAGAAGAAGAAGCTGTTTGCAGTGTTGAAGTATCTCGTGTCAGAATAAAATCAGCAGGGAGGATGGAGCCGAAGAGAGGAAATCTAGGTGTACAGTGAGAATGAATGAGGTGTGTGTGTGTGTGTGTGTGTGTGTGTGTGTGTGTGTGTTATGAGATCAAAGGGACGGTTGTGGATTTGGAGGTAAAGAAGAAGCATGAGGCTTGAATTCAAACAGGGTCGTCGGTGAGAGATGAGCCACGGAGGCTGGAAATACTGAAAATACACAAGGCTAATTCTGGAGCTGCTCCTCAGACACACACACACACACACACACACACACACACACACCTACACACTGATATATTGGGAATCCATCCCTCTTTCCGTCACACAGCCGATTGGTTCTGATTTCTGCCGGCGGGGAAGAAACCCGTCTGATTACCTAATGGGCCTCAGAATGGACCTCACAGGGAGCCCTCTTTGTGTGTGTGTGTGTGTGTGTGTGTGTGTTGTGTGTGTGTTTATGTCGGTGCTGCTGTCTTTGTGAGGACCATGCAACGACACTTTAACAACCTTAATATCCAAAAAGCTTGTCTGCGTTTGGACTTTGGGCTTTAAAGTTGAGTTAATAACCCACGACGTATAAATAAACGCTCGCTCTTCTTCCTTCCATCACAAACGGCGATTCAAGCGAGCGAGAGCGTTTTTGTTTCACCTGAGGCTCCATCTCGCGGTGAAGCGGCGGTGAAGCGGCGGTGGCGGCGTGGCACCGGGCGTGGCGGGTGATTTGTGGTAATTTTGTGGCCCCGAGGTGCTCGCAGCAGTAACTGCAGCAGAACAGTGTGGGATTAGTCAGAATACATTAACTGGCTGGTGACCAATCTCCCCCCCCCCCCGTAAAAGCAGCAGCCTATCAGAGCAGAGCGAGCTGACAGAGTTGGACTCCGGCGTCCTTGCAGCAGGAGAATGTGCAGTGCTTCAGATTAATGAGGTTTTGATGAGACGGGACGTTTAGTGACTGAATGAACGGAGGATGAGGTCAGAGCTTCTGGACGGCGTGCGTGGTGATTTACGCCGTGGACACGTGACACGCCGGGGCTGCTGGGAGGCTTCAGTGCTTTCCTCTGGTCCATACTTGTATTTCAGGCTCCTAGAACATGATTACATGCTTTCATTTATTTTACCCACCAGGCTTTGCTGCAGCAGTTCTTCTCAGCCTCCCTGAAACACTCTGTTTGACCTCCTGCCCCTCCCTCCCAAAAAGCCCAGTCTGCTTGTCGTTCTGCTGAGGAACAGTGATGAAGGGACTTCCTCTTGTTCTTCAGACGCTTGACCTTTCTAGTTGTCTCTTCCACACGGAGACTCGACGCTTTAAGAAGAAGGCGTGTACTTCCCCTTTAAGACGAGCAGAGATTGATGCCACCTGGGTCAAAGTGGCACTAATTCCAGAGCTGCTCCCTGATTGGCCGCAGGCAGCAGGTGACAGAGTATAAAAGGTCCTGGAAGACCACAGACTGGCTGGTCTGTTGTTGTTCTTCATGATTGTTTCAGTATCTCAGGAGAACCAGGAAGGATTGAATTAGAATCCTGATGCTCCAAACAAGTCGGTGGTCTTAATGACCATCATCTTGTTGGCCAAACCGCCTTAAATGTCATAAATGAAGCCTGTTTTCTGGGTTTGATGCACAATTAAGTCTGTGATTACAGCCTCATGTAGCTGTACTAATACCTTATATTAATAAATACTTCAAAAGTACTATAACGTCTTCTTAGTGTATCATAAGTGCAACCTTGAAAATGCTTCACAGTGTTGTCGATTGTTGTCGAAGTGTTTTCAGATTTTTAAACTGCACATATTCACACATTTTTCATGTTCAAGTGATTCTGTTAATTACAACACGTCGTCGTGGTGAAAAGACAGGTTTATTTTATCAGCATTTCAAAGCACAAAGAAAGTTTTTAATCATTGAACTATCCCCTTTATTATTGACATCAATTAAAAATATCAAATGTGCTCGACATTACAAGACTTCTACAGTGAACCAATGAACCAAAGCCTGGGTGGTTTTTTTGGGGGGAAGACCCCCGTCGCTCCTCCACTGTCCAAATATGGTCACTTCCTTCTCTGGTTACAAAACCATTCCCAGATGCCGAACTGGAGGCTTGACGTCTCCATGACGACGTCCACTTCTTATACACAGACTAAGGTTGTGTTTTTATTTTCAAGACCTTAAAGTTAGTTTGGGGATGTGATTGAAATAAAACCACCACACGGTGTGTGTGTGTGTGTGTGTGTGTGTGTGTGTGTGTGGCTTGTTTCCCTTTGTGCCAGCATCACATGAGTTCATAGATACGGTATGTTTCCATCAGGCCCACACATCCCTCGGCCTCGTTCCCGTCTCGGTGTGGCGGCGGCGGGATGGCGAGGGCAGACCGGGGTTTACACGTTTCCATCTGTAACGTATTTTACTGAGGTACCAGTCTCTGACTGCACCGGCATTAACACGTAAACAGAAGCTACAGGACCGCTAAGGTGGACCTGAACCTGAATATGAAGAGCCCTTTGTGAGTCTGGAATCAGGCTGTCATGTGAGCCGGAGTCCTGGGTCTTGCTGTATCAGGCCCATTTGCGTGAGCTGCAATCTGTCCCGTATTTAAAACCGCTGCCTGAAGGAGATTCTCTCCACCCATAAAGTCGATTTAAGTGATAGCGATCGCTGCGTGGAGTACATGTGCATCATTACGAACGTGCTGATTGCTGCCGCCATATGTTCCATGGAACGCCCTCCCCGGCGAGCGCCGACACTCTGCCGTTTGGAGGCCTGATTCATGCACACTGCTGGGGTTGTGTTGTTCAGATGCACCAGGTCTCTGTAGGCCTTGGGGGTCCCTCCACCAGGTCTCTATAGGCCTTGGGGGTCCCTCCACCAGGGAAGGTGGACCCCTCCAATTCAGTAGACATGTAAAACTTCAATGTTTTTTTAATTAAAACAGAAATGTTGGACTGCTTGCTTGATTAATGGACCAGAAACGAAGGGATTCATGAAGGAGAACTTATCCTAAATATCTTTTTTCTGTTATAAACTAAAGAAGAGTTTGGAGGGTCCACGGTTCTGTTGACGTTAACGCTGTGGAGCCCGTTGGATGAACGGGGGAGGGTTTCTAGACCTTTTAACACAATCCCTGGATTTCCGCAGACACACACGGCGACTCAGATAAAGGAGTTTTATATGGTGTAGAAACCTGGTGGTCAGTGAATGTGGTTTATGATCCGTAGACGTCAGCAGGTTCCTGTCTCTCGCCGCTGCCTTACGGCCACCTTCAGTCTAGAAGCGTCTAATGTTTTCCCATAAAGCTGAGCTGTATGTTCAGGATAATTAACCGGGCTGTTATTAGACCCGTATACTGGCTTACAGGATGGGTTTGAGCTGAGCAGCAGCATGAGCCATTCTGTAGTTAGGAGGTAAAATCAGAATATATCCAACCCGTTCTCATTCCCAACTCATCACAGACCGAACGCTGGGAAGGATCCTTTCATCCCGAGGCCTGATTTTCACTGATATAGGTCGTAGAATTTGATGATCTAACAGTTAATAGAAACCACAATCATCAACCTACCTCCCACCTGTATAATCTCCCAACAAGGTCTGGGCTGCTCTTGATGAGTCCGAGGATAGGGTCCTGGGTGGGATCTTCTTCCAGACCTGGATCAGGGCACCAGTGAGCTCGGATGCGAGAACCTAGTTCCCCTTGTTGTCCTGCTTTTACCTCCGTTGAACTGATCCACACTGACTTCAGCTTGAATGGACACATTAGTATAAGAAGTATAAATATAGATTTGAACTGATTCCACTGTTTATCTGACACGACAAGAACCTCCATTAACGCTAAAAGTCATACTTTAACCTCACAATTACTTTCAAATCCAAAGTGCTGGAGTCTGGAAGAGATGTAGATCTGCAGAAAGAGAGCGTAAGAAGAGATTAGAGAAGAAGACACGGGAGTCGAGGTATGGAAATGTCAGCTTGTACATTTATTTTATTATTCACAGGTGAACACAGCAGAGGCATGGACCGTGAACATTCAGCAGGGCAGAGATGTCAACGCATGATCGCAGATAGAAAGATGGAATGCAAGGGGCTTCACCCCCACTCAGAGAAACAGAGTTTATATCCACCTACACTGTTTAAACCACGGAGCTCCATCAACCGGAGTCATTGTTCGCTTTCATTCTCTTATTTTGAAAATCCAGTTGGAATTAATTTGCAGAGGAAACAAAAGTTTCTCCAACGGTCCAAAAGTTTAGGAACCGAAGGAATGTCGGATCACACGGGAAGATGGGAGAGAGAGAGAGAGAGAGAGCGAGAGAGTGGGAAAGCCCTGTGATGTCACTTCCTCACTCTATCACTGTACACGGACATGCTGTAGACAGGAAGTGTGTGTAATCAGAGTTCATTCATCTCCAGTTTGGATTCATCCAAAAGGGAAAAAGGTTCTAGATAGATTTGACAGAATGAAAGCGAGAGATCCGTCCGTCTTCACACGGAGGGATGAAAGAGTTCCCTCCGAGCCGCCGCCACCAATGCCATCGCCGCCAACGCCGCCTTCCCTCATCAGCTCCTCATCCGGCCCGCTGAGCACACGCTCGCTCACAAAAGCGAAGCCTCATTTCAGAGTCTTGTGGCTGTGTGAGTGTCATCACCTCAATCTCCATGGCGATGATGTCCCATTCAGCCAGGCACCTGCCGGATAAGAGGTGGGGGGGGCTCAGTCTATCGGGGGGAGGCCGCCTTCACCCTCGCCAGGTGTTGGTGCATTGAAAGGAATCACAATTGGGAGGATTATTCAGCTCCATTTACCTTTTCAGGATCACCCAGAGTGCAGGAGCCCCAAGGTGAGAGCGGGGTAACCATGGCAAC
Source organism: Chelidonichthys spinosus (assembly GCA_029853015.1). NCBI lineage: Eukaryota > Metazoa > Chordata > Actinopteri > Perciformes > Triglidae > Chelidonichthys > Chelidonichthys spinosus. Next base: position 1,175,759 of record CM056823.1, read on the forward strand.
GCATGCCGACGGCGGCAAGCTTGTGCATCTGTGTCGGCTTGGGAAAAAACTACTTTCAGCTAAAGATGGAAAAAAAAAACACTTTGCAGAAACACGTCTGCAACACGATTTTGGAAGTGAAATCAAAGAGTCCAGGAAGTAGTCCAGTCCATGAGGGGGATCCCTGGGGGGTCACGTGGGTCTGGATTATCGGGGGTTCCAGTGCAATTACACAAAACATTGATTCAACAACTTCAAACTGAACTTTAAAGAGACTTCAAGAGTGTCAAATATAACGTTTGGCATCAAATAATAACATAAGGTATAACATAATTTCTTAGATTTGATTTTATACATTTTAACGATCTCCATCAGTGACCAGTTCGTTTCTGCCTTCAACGCTAATGAATGAATGAAGTGAATGAAGGTCGGAGGAAGACGAAGCTACACCATGTTGTTGAGAATATTACACTCGAGGTACGAGGCATCAGACAACACCATGGATGTTAATCAGTGAGGCGTTAATCAATACAGGCCAATGATCAGTTAGCTAGCTAGCCAGCATGTAGCTAGCTATTGACGCATTAGATCACACCTTAAATGTTAATACGACGACTTTAACCATTGTTTTTATTGGCTGTCGTTTGTGACATTAGAAATGATCGGACGTTAAAAAGATGGACAGGAATTGAATCGGATGTAAAGCGCCTTGAGTAGCTAGTTAGCTAGAAAAGAGCTAACAGTGTTGATCCTGTTTCTTTGGCTTTTAGCAGCCAATGTTAGCAACCGTTAGCAAACAGATAGATATCGTTACTTTGTCCGTCTATTGGTTTAGCATTGACCTTTGTCCCATGAGTGTTAGTTAAAGTGGCGACTCAGGGGTGTCAAGAATCTGGGACAGAAACCGTAGACCAGGTCCAGGACTGGCCAAGTTTAACACCAAGACGAAGCTATCGGGGAATCAGCTAACCTCGATTAAAAGTAAAAACAATGAAGCTGCGTTTTCTATCGTGAATGTTCTACGTGTAATCTCAATAAATCATTACAACGACTCTTAACCCTGCAGATGGTTTAGTCCGTCGTTTCGTTATTCATGTTAGGTTTTATTTTGTTAGGCTAGCTCTCGTCCTCCGACTTCCGATCTTTTACTAAACTTGAGATTGGAGCAGAAAGATGAAATTAACAACAGCAAAAATACAATAAAAACCTCTAATCTGAAAAAACATCAAATTATTAAAATAAATAAATACACGATGCGTTCAGGGTCTCCGTCAGTCATAAAATACATTTAAAATACAGGTTGCTGTTGTTTTTTTTGCAATTGCCAAGATACAAAATATTCATGTTTCTCTGAACACAACACATTAAATTCATTAATAATCCCAATCAAATATGAAAGCAGCTAATTAGCCAGTTAGCTTCCTCGGAAATCAGAGTTTTAACTGTAAATAGGATCCAGGTTTGATCTCGACGGTAATTACGATAAATATGTGTATTTAGTTTAAATCCACTAATACTGAATATTTATTTTGAAGTGTTTATAAATTCTTACCAAAAAAAAGATACTTATGTCGTATTTTGTCATGTTTTTCTAATTTCTTTTATCCAGTCAACTTTTGAGGGATTATTTCTTCTGAACCGTTGGAGGATTATCCGACATAAACAGGATTTAAAGACAACGATTCCACTTTGATCCCTCGATTCCACTGAACCTCAGAGACAAATACGTCCAAACACATAAAACCCAGAACCCTCTGTATACAGTATGTGAGGAATGTGTTTCTCCCTCCGGTCTGTGGCATTGGGATATCTGGTAATTCACTTTTTTTTGCCGTGTCAGCTCTTCCTCGACCGACTCACCTCCGACCAATCATCATCAGGCGAACGGGACTCGAGCAAGAAAGCTAATTTACGTGTTTTTTAATGTTAATATTTCCTGAACTCAACATGCCGAATCACAGAGAGAGAGAGAGAGAGAGAGAGAGAGAGAGAGACACAGAGAGAGAGAGTCAAGGGCAAAAGCTGCAGGAATTCCAGTTGCAGTTGCGACTGTGTTTGTGCATCTGTGTTTATCTGTGTGCATGACTGGGAAATGGCGACAAGCATGTGTGTGTGTGTGTGTGTGTGTGAGAGAGAGAGTGTGTGTGTGTGTCGATGCGTAAGGACCTACAGAGTGTGAAATGGAGCAGGCTTCAGCTACACACACACTCTCACACACACATTATCAAAAAACACACACACACACACATCTCTCTCTCTGTTTCATTCTCTTGCTCTCTCGCCCATGCCACCAACAGCTCATCCTCCTCTCTCTCCTTCCCAGCTTTTTCCCACTTGCAATTTCACCCCCTCCTCATTTTCTCCATCTCCTCCCCCCTCTCTCTCTCTCCTCTCCCTCTCTCCTCCCCCCCTCCCCGCCTCCTCTCTTTCCGTCTCTCCAAGTCCTCCCGTATCTCTCCGTCGGCTCTTTATCTCTGTGGATAAAGCTTCTCTCCGCTGCCGAGTTTGTTTTCACTGCTCTGCCTTTATCTGGCGTTTGGACGCCCGTGTTTGTTGAGAGAGAGAGACAGAGAGAGAGAGACAGAGACAGAGAGAGAGAGACAGAGAGAGAGAGAGAGAGACAGCATCCCCATGTCAGGCCAATGATGGATTAGAATACTAAAATACTAGAGAGAGAGAGAGAGAGAGACACTAGACACTCAAATCTGACGTGGTGTGTTTGAGTTTGTGCACTTTTTCGTGCATGTGAATCTACCGAAGAATAGAAGCTTTCCAAGCACACACACACACACACACACACACACACACACATCCCTCCCTCGCCCTGGAGGCTTCCTCTCTCTCTCTGAGTTGATTTAACGCATGGCTTCTCTGCTTGTTTATTTCAGGACATATTAATGTAAATCACCGGCGTCCTCTCTCTCTCTCTCTCTCTCTCCCTCTCTCTATCCCTCTCTCTCTCTCTCTCTCTATCCCTCTCTCTCTCTCTCTCTCTCCTCTGTCTCTCGCCCCCCGTCCATCCTGCCACCGGCTGCCTGACGACAAACAGCCGAGACAACAATTAAAAAGGAACAACGACCGCTGGCCGAGAGGCCGACCCCCCCCTGCTGATCTCAATTAACCCCTGCTATTGGTCGGCAGGCGGGGCTCTGACCTCGCCCTCTGATTGGATGGATTCGATGAAGGCAGCGGAGGATGGAGGGAAACTTTGCTGTTTACTTTTGTCTCCTTTAAAAGAAGAAGAGTCTGTTCCAGACGGACAGATCAGTGTGAATGTTGACATGTCGCAGATTGGCGCTTTGTTCGGAACGCGGCGCCTAAAGTAAACGTGTGGTTAATGTCTCGAATTCAAACGAAAGCATTTGCTCATGTTCAGCTAGCTTCAGGGGAAACATCGTGGTTGAGTTGATCTGCATTCATGTGCAGATTTCTGTCCATAGACCTGAATAGATACGATCTAGATCGCCATCAGGGTCCTGGAGGGTCCTTGAACCTCCAGCTGGAGACCTGGAAATCGATCTCAGCGCCACTTCAAGGTCGTCCGGATTCCTAAAATGCACCTGAAGGAACACTGGTGTCCTTATGGGAGTCTTTCCTACGACGGTGTATCGGGCCGCTGTGGGGTAAAAAAAACAGAGCCGAGATTTATCCCGATGCTAACAGCCAGCATCTATGCTAGCTAACGTCCCATGAATGTACGTATTTATGTTCTAATGAATCATCCCAACGTGTGACATCACCTCGTTAACCTCGTTAAGGTCCTTAGGGTGATGATGTTGATGCTTATTGTTGCTTTTATTCATATGAGGACAAACTGGCATCTTATGGTGTTTATTGATCGGGGCGGTTGGGCTGACATGCTAGCGGTAGCTTTCACTTGTTGTCATAGCAACGCAAACATCCGGTGTTAGCGGAACCAAACAACTGGTTTCATGTTGGCTACGGTGGCCCTGACAGGCCGTCGTACGTTCCCACTTATGACATATAAATAAATAAATCAAAGAGGTGTGACTCGGGGAAGTGTGCTGTTCATAACTGTAGTTATTGATGAGATGGGAACTTGTTTGAAGTTGCTCTCAGACGTTCCCTGCGGCGCCCGATGACAACACTTAACGAGGCGTTTGCAGACGGTGAATGAATGATTCATTGTAATCAGCGTCTTCTGTCTGATTGCAGTTTGAGACTGGAGTTAATACGTTCACAGCCTCTCAGGTGAGCTTCACTCCTTTATCACTGTTCGCTGACTGACAGACGCTTTGTCTGAGGGGTGTGTGTGTGTGTGTGTGTGTGTGTGTTTCACCAGTAGAAAGACAAAGTGAGGTCAAAGTACACTGCAGACCTGTCACCTTCCTCATCCTTTCATTCCCTTTGCAGTTTGTTTCCTCTGCGGCGCTACAAAGAAAACCTCCTCTTCCTCCTCTTCCTCAGTTCAACTCGTTCAACTCCCTGCTTTCATTCACATCATTTCCACTTTCCATCATTTTGGAGCTCGGCATTTTTGGCCGTCGCCACCTTTGGCAGTAGAAGGAAATGACCATATTTGGACCATGGAACATCCTTACTGGATCTGGATCCATGTGGATTCTGGTGTGAAGATGCTAACAGAGTTAGCTTCATAATTCAAGATCAACTACAGCTCAGTGTTTAAGTCGTCTTAGTAGCTAACCAGCATTGGTAGCGCAGTAGTGATGGTAGCGTAGTAGCGACGGTAGCGTAATGGGGACGGTAGCTTAGTAGCGACGGTAGCTTAGTAGCGATGGTAGCGTAGTGGGGACGGTAGCTTAGTAGCGACGGTAGCCTAGTAGCAATGGTAGCGTAGTAGTGACGGTAGCGTAGTAGCGACGGTAGCGCAGTAGCGATGGTAGTGCAGTAGCGATGGTAGTGCAGTAGCGACGGTAGCGTAATGGGGACGGTAGCTTAGTAGCGATGGTAGCGTAGTAGCGTAGTAGCGACGGTAGCGCAGTAGCGACGGTAGCGCAGTAGCGCCAGTAGCGTAATGGGGACGGTAGCTTAGTAGCGATGGTAGCGTAGTAGCGACGGTAGCGCAGTAGCGACAGTAGCGTAGTAGCGATGGTAGCGTAGTAGCGACGGTAGCGCAGTAGCGATGGTAGCGCAGTAGCGACAGTAGCGTAGTAACGACCTGTCAATCACAATGTAGCCCATCAAAATCCAAACAACTTCCATGCAATCAGACATCTTTTTGAAACCACAGGAGTCGCCCCCTGGTGGCCAGCAGAGATAATGACAGTTTAAGTCACTTCAGCATTGGCTTCACTTCAGAACCAGAGGTTGCCTCCTGGTCTCCTCTTTTCTTCCGTCCTTCTTTGCTGCTTTCTTATTGATGTCTGTACATCCTTCATCCTTCCTCTTCTTCCTCTCCCTCCTATCATCTCCTCCTTCCCTTCCTCTTCTTCCTCTCCCTCCTATCATCTCCTTAATCCTTCCTCTTCTTCCTCTCCCTCCTATCATCTCCTCCTTCCCTTCCTCTTCTTCCTCTCCCTCCTATCATCTCCTTAATTCTTCCTCTTCTTCCTCTCCCTCCTATCATCTCCTTCATCCTTCCTCTTCTTCCTCTCCCTCCTATCATCTCCTTCATCCTTCCTCTTCTTCCTCTCCCTCCTATCATCTCCTCCTTCATCCTTCCTCTCCCTCCTATCATCTCCTCCTTCCCTTCCTCTTCTTCCTCCTATCATCTCCTCCTTCATCCTTCCTCTTCTTCCTCTCCCTCCTATCATCTCCTCCTTCCCTTCCTCTTCTCTCTCTCCCTCCTATCATCTCCTTCATCCTTCCTCTTCTTCCTCTCCCTCCTATCATCTCCTCCTTCCCTTCCTCTTCTTCCTCTCCCTCCTATCATCTCCTCCTTCTCTTCCTCTTCTTCCTCTCCCTCCTATCATCTCCTTCCTCCTCTTCTTCCTCTCCTCCTATCATTCCTTCCTTCCTCTTCTTCCTCTCCCTCCTATCATCTCCTCCTTCCCTTCCTCTTCTTCCTCTCCCTCCTATCATCTCCTTCATCCTTCCTCTTCTCTCTCTCCCTCCTATCATCTCCTTCCCTTCCTCTTCTTCCTCCTATCATCTCCTCCTTCATCCTTCCTCTTCTTCCTCTCCCTCCTATCATCTCCTCCTTCCCTTCCTCTTCTCTCTCTCCCTCCTATCATCTCCTTCATCCTTCCTCTTCTTCCTCTCCCTCCTATCATCTCCTCCTTCCCTTCCTCTTCTTCCTCTCCCTCCTATCATCTCCTCCTTCTCTTCCTCTTCTTCCTCTCCCTCCTATCATCTCCTTCCCTTCCTCTTCTTCCTCTCCCTCCTATCATGTCCTTCCCTTCCTCTTCTTCCTCTCCCTCCTATCATCTCCTCCTTCCCTTCCTCTTCTTCCTCTCCCTCCTATCATCTCCTTCATCCTTCCTCTTCTCTCTCTCCCTCCTATCATCTCCTTCCCTTCCTCTTCTTCCTCTCCCTCCTATCATCTCCTTCATCCTTCCTCCTCTTCCTCTCCACCATCATCACTGAACCTGCAGATGGAAGTTGATTTTTCAGGTTCCAAGAAAACGGAAAGAAGAAGAAAAAAAATGAGTGTCAGCAAAAGATTTATAAGACATAGAACATCAGGAGCCGGCGATTCTCTCTGCTGTGTTTGTGCTCCGGGGTCTTTTTCTGTTCTCACTATAGTGCACTATTTCTATGATTGCCTGATGCACACACACACACACACACACACACACACACACAGTCCCTGCAGGAGGCTGTCAGATGATAAAGAGATGTTGTCAGCGACTGATTACCAGCCTCCCAACTAAAAGCAAGTAAAACATCAAACGCAGAAAGACCACACAGGGACCTGGCCTTATTCTCCCCTAATTTCTCCCCCAGAAATCTCTCTCTCTCTCTCTCTCTCTCTCTCTCTCTGTCTCTCTCTCCTTTTGATGCCGTTTGTCAGGAGCAGCTCGTGTTTTTTTTTTTCGCCTGCCGGGGAGCCATTTGATTTGTTCTGCCGTTTTAAAGCTCATATTGTTTCTGGTGTGTGTTGTTTTTTATTACGACGGCTTTATTCATATTGGAGCCTGTGGCGGCTCGGGTCCCGGTCCCGAGTTACCGGGGGAGGAGGGAGGAGGGAGGAGGGGGGGTAGACAGGTACGGGAGCGAAGCAATAAAGCGAGAAAGCGCTGCATCGGCAGCCGGCTTGTGTGAGTCTGAATGTGTGGCTCTGCTGACGTGGGTGGCAGCGACTCAAATTATAACAAAGAGCTTTACCCAGTGTTTCTGTGCAACACACACACTCACACACACACACACACACACACACACTCGATGTTCATTAAACAGTGCGAGACAAGTGTGTGATTTGTCATTCAGACGAGGATCCGTCCATTCGTCAGTGTGATGAAGTTAGACGGATGCATCGTACATCCATGCCCCGCCCCCTCAGTCATTGTTAGGATGCCCCATCGCCTCAGTCATTGTTAGGATGCCCCGCCCCCTCAGTCATTGTTAGGATGCCCCGCCCCCTCAGTCATTGTTAGGATGCCCCACCCCCTCAGTCATCGTTAGGATGCCCCGCCCCCTCAGTCATTCTTAAGATGCCCCGCCCCCAGTCATTATTAGGATGCCCCGCCCCCTCAGTCATTGTTAGGATGTCCCGCCCCTCAGTCATCGTTAGGATGCCCCGCCCCCTCAGTCATTCTTAAGGTAGGTCGTAACCAAAGGAATGAAGCATCATCCGTCAATTGGTTAAAAACAACAACAGCAACGTTGTCTGACTGCAGCCGTCGATGTTTCCGTACGATGTTTCCGTACGATGTTTCTGTACGATGTTTCTGTACGATGTTTACTTCTTTGTTTGTCGTCTGCGTCGGCTCATTTTTTTCAAATTAAAACTGTGCATAATTAATTTGCATAATAACGTAGCCGCTAACGATAGCTAGTCAGCAGACTTCGGGTTTGTTATTTTGAGTTTGTTCACCATAACTTTGGAGCAGCTTCAATCAGAGTCTTGTATATCTACATCTGTGTGCTGACGAGCCGCTCTGACCGACGACAGGAAGCTGCGTGATGCTCGCTGGTTGGCGGTGGCGGCGTGTGACCAGGATGTTAAGATGGCGTTGCTGCAGCCGCAGTCAGACGGCATTGAACAAAGAGGAAGTGAGGACAGACGTGAGGAATCGATGAGACGATGCTACTGAGGGAAGTGTGAAGTCCATTTCTTCACCGTGTTTCTAGAATGTTACAGCCATCCGTCCGTGTGTGTGTGTGTGTGTGTGTGTGTGTGTTTTAGCCCCAGCTGACGGAGGCCGATAGGAGCAGGAGGAGCAGCAGGGTGGCTGTAGGGGGTCCGGAGGTGGGGGATGCAGCTCCGCCGGTCCCCGGGGAGCCCAGGTTGGAGACGGTGCTCTCCGAGTACAACTGGATGATGTTGAACTGAGCCTCTTCATCGATGACCTCCTCCGTCTGCGTCTGCTCCTCGTCCTCCTCCTCACTCTCCACCACCTGACGGCGAGAGTAAAAAAAAGACTTATTTCCCAGTTACTAGTTACTAAAATTCAAATATCATATCTGATATTTTTGCCAGACCCTAAAATCAGATGATTTTGAATAGAAAATCATAATGAATTGAATAAAAAATCTTAATGAAAGTGATTCATTTATTTCTCGAGCGGGTCAAAGTATTTTGGGAACATAAACACAGTTACTTGCCCCCAACATACGATCAGCTCATTATTAAAACCACTCACACAAAGAGAATATATTATATTATTATCATATAGTGATAAAACACACAGTAAAATCTTTTTTTATGTGGCATGTGATTTGTAATTTGCATGGGAATTGCATTATTATAATAAAACAGTTTAAATTAAAAGGACTTTGTTTTGTCGAGGGCAGCCTTGTCCCTCCACAGCCCGTTTCCACAGTGATCATATGAGAATTATGTAAATGTTGGATTCCACGTGATTTACAACCGTGTGTGTGGATGCAGGCCGTTCAGGTTTCTGGGGGGGTTTACACTGAAGAGTGTTCATGAGTTCTTCAGGACTCTTAAACTCTCTCAGTCACATCGCTGCCTCGTGGCTCTGAAACAGATGGGCCAATCACAGTTAGACGTGGCAACGACATCAGGAGATGTGGTTCAGACCGTTACGACTCCAGCAAACCTCCACACAGAGACAGGTGGAGGATGTTCCATCAGGTGATTACCGATAGAAAAATAAATGTACATGTGTCGGGCGGTTTACCTCGTACGTGGTCGCAAAGTTTAGTTATTACTTCGACACTTTGTTGAAGAGAAAGTTGAAAAAGAACAGATCCTCCTCTAAATTCTGTCTGATTGCATAGAAGTTTATGAAAAAATGACCCTATTTCTCTCTTGATTTATGATCTCAGAGCAGAAAGCAGGGGATGCTTTAGGGGGCGGGGCTTACCTGCTGATTGACAGGTCGCTACCATGCTAGTTAGCTACTAAGATGACTTTAACACTTAGCTGTAAAGTTGACCTTGAAATATAAAGCTAACTTCAGTCAGCAGCTTCACACCAGAATCCAGATGGATCCAGATCCAGTAAAGTTGCTGCTCTGATCCACCCGTCGCTCCTCCAACAGTCCAAATATGGTCACGTTCTTCTACTGGTTGCTAAACAGCGAAAATGCAGAACTCGAGGCTTCAAAACCGTCGTCCACAAACCAACGGGGATGTCACCATGACGACCAATCCATCAGATTGGAGTAAAACATATCATTTTGACATTTTTCTGATTGTTGTGAAACTTTTTCCTGTCAGACGTTCAGAAAGCCGTTTGATTGGCTGTTCAACGTGACGTCAGATAGATCGGGTGTGTTGATCGAGATCTTCAAACTTTTTGAGCTGTTGATGAATATGATTCACGGTTATGGATGCCGAGAATTGAGGAAGCCCAGCTGTTCAGCCTTCCATGATGTGCACCAACATCTGGAGGAGCCCGAGGCCCCCGAGCTCCGTTATCGTTCGCAGATTGTTCTTGTGCCGATAATAATACGGCGCTCTATCGTTTATTTGAAATACTGCCTCTGATGCCGGCTCGTTTCCCGAGTTCCCGCTCCCTGACTGACATCTCTGCGACTCATTTTTAACTTTTCATCATCTCGTCTGACAGCTGTAAAGCTGTAAACTTCACACCGCTTCAGGCGCCGGAAACAGATTCTCACTTCAGCAAAGTGGCGTTGGAATGATGCTGTTCATGAAGCAGGGTGTGTGGTGGAGATATGAAGCCTGACCAGCAGCTTCTTCCCAGCTCTCCTGCAGCCTGCCGGCTTTATTCTTAGCCTCCGTCTCGTCCCGGCAGTCGGGTGACCTTTCCTTTCATCTGCTGCCATACAACAGGGGGACGAAAAGCCCCCAAGAACATTGTTCATATTTCTTTGAAGATAATTGGAAGGAAGAAGAGGAAGAACTCGGTTCCTTTTAGGACCGAGAGATGTCCCAGGAACTGGACTTAATCTGAGTCATCCCACGCAGGGTTGATAGTACACAGCTGGTATCGGATCTGGTGCAAAGTCCAGGTATCTGGACTTACTTTAGTGTAAATGCACCCAGAATACATTGCTATTGGATTGTGATTGGCCACACCCCTTTTGAAAGTCTGTTATTGATCAAGTCATTGTGTAATATCCATATGTTCTCTGACTCACTGACACTCGCTGTATAAGATCCCACCTCCCTCCATGTGGATGTGTTCCGTGTGGAAACAAAAAGTCTTTCCAACCCCCCCCCCCCCCCCCCCCCCCGACACCGGATGAGCGGATTCTCAGCTTTTTGAAGTGAAACCTTTCAAATGGTGTAGAAATGACTGGAGAGGAACAAGGCGAAGCTCCTCGGAGAGACGGGCTGAGTGACGGGCGGAGGAGGAGATGTGGAGCAGGTGTGTGTGGAGGAGAGAGAGAGGCTGAAAGAATGGGCGAACGAAGAGAAGGTGGGAGGAAGGGAAGGAAGACGTGGAGATACATATGGGGATGAATACATTCATACTAATGAAGCCTGACTGATGCACCGCTTCCAACCAGCACCTCATCTAATCCGCTCACTGGGCGAGAGACACAGACGGACACGGTGAGGGAGGGAGAGAGAGAGAGTGAGAGCTGGAATCCTCTCTTGTCTGGCAGCCCAGATTATCTCTGGCAGCGAGGCATGCTGGGAGCCGGGACGCCACGGCAGATTGTGGACCCGGGCCAGGGTTACAGTAGCCAGCGCCGCGATTGGATTGGACCGCGTTTGAAATGGTTCGGCGTCGGCCTGAGGACGTGGTCCAGGACGTGGTCCAGGACGCGGTCCAGGACGTGGTCCAGGGGCCGCGGCGCTCTCGAAACCATATGTGTCCGCAGCACATTTCACCATGTCTGCATATTACTGAGCTGGCAGACGCACACACACGATCCAACAGGATGTAATCAAAAACACGCCGCCAACAACCGTCTGTGGGCCGGCTGATTGGTCGATGGGGGGGCTCAGGACACTTGTTTGGTTGTGAGGTCTGACCCTGATCCCCCTTGCCGCCCGCCGGCTGTGAAGAGAGTTGAAAATGAAAGCTAAAGCAAAAATAACAAATGTGACCAAAAATAGTCGCCTCTGATCATTCTTCCTTTTGTTTTGTTTTATTATCAAAATGTTTCCAGAGAACGCAGTTAAAGCGTTTGACATCCGGTGAAACATGCGGCTTCCATTAGAAGAAAATCCCGTAAACACAAACTCCATCTCCGGCTGTCAGAAAGAAACCTGAAAGTGAACAGTGACAGTAAAGTAATAAAAGTGATAGTAAAAAAGAGAAAGAAGCAAAGCTTCGGCGATGGAGATAAAAAGCACACAATAAATAAAGGAGGCGCGGCGTGACAGCGACAAGACGAGCTCAAACCGAAGATAATAGAAAAGGCCTCGGGACCCCGAGACTGGGAGGTAATTTAAAAGTGTGTGTGTGTGTGTGTGCACTCACGATGTTGTTGTGTTCGGGCAGGTGGTTGTTGCTCAGCGGCTCGTCGTCCTCGGCCGGCGGGGAGGGTCCGGGCGCCGGAGGGGGGGTGATGTCTGCAGGCAGGGAGCCGGGGCTCCCCATCCAGCTGATGGAGTTACCTGCAGGGAGACGGAGCCATCACTGTGTGTGTGTGTGTGTGTGTGTGTGGGCGTGAACCTACATATCTATCTGGCAGCTTTATTGTCCGAGCTGTCGCAGCGTGATAAATCGCTGAGCTTTATGGGAAGTGCATCGACGCATCGACCCGGGCTTTAGTGTTGGGACATCAGCGGCTCGGTGTGTATCGACGGCCGTATTGACAGCCGGCGTGACGGACTGACGGCCGGAGGGGTCTGACCTCCTCACACTCCTGAGCCCTGCAGAGACCTGAGCCCTGCAGAGACCTGAACCCTGCAGCGTGGGAGACCACGAGGCGGCGGCGGCGTGCGGTCGGCGTAAAACGAGTCGGGCTTCGTGCTGCGAGCGGCGCTGCAGGAAGACGCCACCCACGAAGATTCAGCAGACATTTGTGTCAAACACATTTCTTTTTTCTCATTTATTCCCTTTGACTTGTGTCTCAGGAGATTCTCTGATGGTGACACATTAATTCTGTTTTCAGAATCCGGTCCTCAGATACATTATTTAACATGAGGGGGCTTTTAGAAAAACAATAAGTTGTGTTGTTAAATCTTCCAAAGAAACCCCCAAAAATCTAGATTATCAAGTTCAAATCAGAAACACAGGAAGCAAGAGAAACACTCATCATCAACCCGCAAACACAAACAAAGTCAATAACGTAAAAAAAAAAATGAAATAAAAGAGAATGTTGAAACAGACACCCTGAAACCAGAATACATGATTATAATAACAAGACAAATAATTTCCTTTGATGTATTATTCTTGATTAGAAAAGTTGGTTGCACAACAATTAATAAAATAAAAGAAATAAAGTTTTGTCCTCAAAAAATAAATCAAATTCTTACATGCTGTGTAGCTGAAACATCCTTAACAAGAATGTGATGAGAAGTTTAACACAGATCTCAGGTCTGTTTGATGAGTGCAGAGCTGGAGTCAGGGTGTTGTTAGCTTAGCTTAGCATAAAGACTGGAAGCGGGGGGAAACAGCTAGTCTGGCTCCAAACCCTTATGGAGCTGTCCCTCCTCCTTCATCGTCTTCGTCTCTGAGTCTCCGGCTGCTCTGTGTTGCCAGATAAGATTGTTGCAGGTTCTCTGGTCTCTGAACAGGCTCGCTGGTGCCAAACCTGGCAACCGCACAATGAGGACTCGGGGAAGAAGCCCAACTTCTGTTTGCCACAAAATACTAAAAATCACAAGTTTGTTTACGGATTAAATCGAAGAGACAGAAACCATGTGAGGTCTTAGTAAAGTATGCTAGCTGTTTCCCTCCGCTTCCAGTCTTTATGCTAATCTAGGCTAACCACATCCTGACAACTGCCTTTGTGAGTCTTGTCCGTCAGTTCTTACCACATTGTGTTGCTTTAAGCCTGATACTCTTTCTAATCACATCCTTTTCTACGTCAGATGAATGTTTCACCTCCGCGGCTCCTTCTGTGTCTGATTTCCGCCAGACATTTTAATAATAACCCGCCGTAGAAACAACAACAGAAATGAGCGGCGGGCTCTTATTGAATCCCCGTTCTTCCCTCGCTGTGTGTGAATTACAGAACACAAGTATCCAACAAGAGCATAGTCGCATCTTAATGAGATCTGTCCTGCAGACTCCCCAGACCGGTTCTCCACCTGGACCACGACCCTGGTTCAGGCTGGACGTGGAAATGGTTTTCATGAGCATTTTATTAAATGCACATTTAGCTCATATTGTTCTACAGCCGTGAAAACAATCACGCAATTAATTAACCTGATCAGACGGACATAAAACAGACCCAGAGCTCTGCTGGGACCTGGTCCAGCTGCAACACATGCTCACTCCCAGCTGGTCAAATCCCAACTGGTCAAATCCCAACTGGTCAAATCCCTAACTGGTCAAATCTCCAGCTGGTAAAATCCCAACTGGTCAAATCCCTAACTGGTCAAATCTCCAACTGGTAAAATCCCAACTGGTCAAATCCCAACTGGTCAAATCCCTAACAGGTAAAATCCCTAACAGGTAAAATCCCTAACTGGTCAAATCCCCAGCTGGTAAAATCCCAACTGGTCAAATCCCTAACTGGTCAAATCTCCAACTGGTAAAATCCCAACTGGTCAAATCCCAACTGGTCAAATCCCTAACAGGTAAAATCCCTAACTGGTCAAATCCCAACTGGTAAAATCTCCAACTGGTAAAATCCCAACTGGTCAAATCCCAACTGGTCAAATCCCTAACTGGTCAAATCCCTAACTGGTCAAATCTCCAACTGGTAAAATCCCAACTGGTCAAATCCCTAACAGGTAAAATCCCTAACTGGTAAAATCCCAACTCGTCAAATCCCAACTGGTCAAATCCCAACTGGTCAAATCCCTAACTGGTCAAATCTCCAACTGGTAAAATCCCAACTGGTCAAATCCCTAACAGGTAAAATCCCTAACAGGTAAAATCCCTAACTGGTAAAATCTCCAACTGGTAAAATCCCAACTGGTCAAATCCCAACTGGTAAAATCCCAAATGGTCAAATCCCCAACTGGTCAAATCCCTAACTTGTCAAATCCCAACAGGTAAAATCCCAGACTGGTCAAATCCCTAACTGGTCAAATCTCCAACTGGTAAAATCCCAACTGGTCAAATCCCTAACAGGTAAAATCCCTAACAGGTAAAATCCCTAACAGGTAAAATCCCTAACTGGTAAAATCTCCAACTGGTAAAATCCCAACTGGTCAAATCCCAAATGGTCAAATCCCCAACTGGTCAAATCCCTAACTGGTCAAATCCCAACAGGTAAAATCCCAGACTGGTCAAATCCCAACTGGTCAAATCCCTAACAGGTAAAATCCCCAACTGGTCAACTCCCAAATGGTCAAATCCCCAACTGGTAAAATCCCAACTGGTCAAATCCCAACAGGTAAAGTCCCAGACTGGTCAAATCCCAACTGGTCAAATCCCTTAATGGTCAAATCCCAACTAGTCAAATCCCCAACTGGTCAAATCCCAACTGGTCAAATCCCAACTAGTCAAATCCCCAACTGGTAAAATCCTGACTGGTCAAATCCCAACTGGTCAAATCCCAACTAGTCAAATCCCCAACTGGTAAAATCCTGACTGTCAAATCCCAACATCTCAGGGGCCCAACGCTTCACACTGTAGTGCACTAAATTCCCCTCGAGTGTAAGAACTTGAACGCACCGTGGAGGGTTTGTCAGTTTCCTGTCTTTTCAAAATAAAAAAATCTATGTTTACAGGAAACGTACACTTCCTGCTGGTTGGATGCGTACTTTTCAAAATAAGCTTAAACCGATGTAGCTTTATTTAATTTTTAAGGTTTTGAATACATACATTTGTTACCCAGCAGATGTGAGCACCTGAGTTACATAACCAAACTAAGCTAAAATAAGATGACACGAACACCAGTCTCCTGGGTGAAAGTCCTGTTTGTGTTTGACCACGCCCACCTGCCACATGGCCGTCGCTCTGAGTGTCTAGTTACGACACGGGCGGGTTTGCGTGGCGACACGGCATCAGGATTTCACGAGTTTGGAGAGAGAACGTGTTGCTTTAGTTTAGATTAGTTTAGCCTGAGAAGAACTCAGGCTAAACTAATCTAAACTCTTCAACTGGAAATACTACCTAATAATAATAATAAATTCACTGAATCGATCCAGTTTAAAGAGGTCAATAGACAACAAATAACTAAATATATGAGTACTAGTCCAGATCAGAGACCAGACCCGTGACGTGGACCGGTGTGGACCGTGTGGACTCACGCAGGCAGCTGTTGTGGGTGAAGAAGCGCTGCAGCCTCAGGCAGTCCTGCCACTGGTTGCCGCTGCCTTCACAGCTGCACCACAGCGACACGTCTGCAGAGCCGTTGCTGACATAGTTGGGTGTCATGGTGGTTCCTGTGAGTCAGAGGGGTCAGAGGTCAGAGGGTTAGCTTACAAAGTAATATAACATATATAAGTCAGAGACAAATAAGCCTGAAAGCTCCGACTGTGGCAGGAAGATGATGCTGATGTTTAACTTCAAAAAGTAAGAGTTCAACCGGCTGTAGAGAAACCGGAGGTCGGCTGTATGGCTCCTCGGGGAGCTGAAGGGACGTTTCTGCAGCCTGAAGTCGCTGTGTTTCTGCTCGCTGCCATCTTGGCAACTTTTTACAGGCAGAAAGCCCAAATTTTGACAATATGCTGAAGTCTGGATGGAGCTGAGGCAGCAAACACTCCTCAAACCTCCCAAAAACAAACACTTCAACATTTTAGGAAACGCACCGACTGGCTTTCTTTCTGAGATGAAATAAAATACCACTCTCATGTACCAGAGAGTGTATAGAAGAAGTGGACGTCGTCATGGTGACATCACCCGTTGGATTGTGGACTACAGTTCTGAAGCCTCGAGTTTGGCATATTGCATCTGGATCCATGTGGATTCTGGTGTGAAGCTGCTAACAAAGTTAGCTTCATAATTCAAGGTCAACTTTTCAGCTAAGTGTTTAAGTCATCTTAGTGGCTAACTAGCATTGGTAGAGTGGTAGTGACCTGTCAATCAGCAGGTAAGCCCCGCCCCCTAAAGCATCCCCTGCTTTCTGGTCTGGTGGACTCTAAATGCACCATAATGTTCTAAATGAACATCATGCTGGATTGAAGAAGACTTGAAACTAGAGATTGAGCCCATAAACATAGACTTCTATACAACCAGAGAGTAGTCGCCCACTGGTGGCCAGCAGGGAGGATGACAGTTTAAGGTACTTCACTTTCGGCTTCACTTCTCAGAACCGGAGGTGCATTAAGTTAAAAAACAGCTGGATTGAATAGTGTTAGCTTAGCATAAACAACACTTCAACAAAACATTAAATAACATGTTGTCTTCAATGGTTTAGTCCGCACAGAAACAGAGATGTAGGAGACATCTGACACCTGTAGAGTCCCAAATAGTAAAAGCAAAAAAAGCAAGCATTCTGTTTTTCTCTTGAGAAAAATCAGAATGCGGTGCGTTCACATTGATGGATTATCTCTGGCTTCTGGTCTTTTGTAAATATGTGTATAGTGCAGGTTGTTCCTTTAAGAAGAGCTCTGAGGCTCAAGTCATCCGTCATTGTCAGAGCGCCAGAAAGCCATTCGATGCCTCTCTATCCACCTCTCCTGTCATGCGTCCTCACTTTCCATCTTGCTGCCTCTTCTCCTCCACTTCTGCTCCGTCGGATCAACTCACTCACTTCCTGCTTCTCTGCCCCATTACTCCCCCATCCCACCCATCAATCCTCCCCCATCAACCCTCCCTCCCAGTCTATCCTCTACAGACACCTTTACCTTTTTGTATAGAAGTCTATGAGAAAATGGTCCTACTTCTCTCTGCTAGCCACCAGGGGGCAACTCCTCTCTGGTTGTATAGAAGTCTATGAGAAAATGGTCCTACTTCTCTCTGCTGGCCACCAGGGGGCGACTCCTCTCTGGTTGTTTAGAAGTCTATGAGAAAATGGTCCTACTTCTCTCTGCTGGCCACCAGGGGCGACTCCTCTCTGGTTGTATAGAAGTCTATGAGAAAATGGTCCTACTTCTCTCTGCTGGCCACCAGGGGGCGACTCCTCTCTGGTTGTATAGAAGTCTATGAGAAAATGGTCCTACTTCTCTCTGCTGGCCACCAGGGGGCGACTCCTCTCTGGTTGTATAGAAGTCTATGAGAAAATGGTCCTACTTCTCTCTGCTGGCCACCAGGGGGCGACTCCTCTTTGGTTGTATACAAGTGTATGAGAAAATGGTCCTACTTCTCTCTGCTGGCCACCAGGGGGCGACTATGGTGCATTTAGAGTCCACCAGACCAGAAAGCAGGGGATGCTTCAGGGGGCGGGGCTGATTGACAGGTCGCTACCACGCTACCAATGCTAGTTAGCTACTAAGTACTTTGTTCGCAGCTTCACACCAGAATCCACATGGATCCAGATCCAGTAACTGTGCCGTTCTGCCAGCTTGTGTTAATCAGATCCACCCGTCGCTCCTCCACAGTCCACATATGGTCACTTTCTTCTCTGTTTTTTTGGAACTGAAGCCCACAAACCAACGCGTGACGTCTTTTAAACAGTTGGTTGAACATTTTAATTAAATCCTAAATTCTGGTTGTCCATCATGCTACGATTTAAGTCCTAAAGAACCTAATCCTTTAAACATCTTCATCTTCATCTTCTTCCTGCCGACCCAGACGCTGGACTGACATAGTTCTACCTCTAGTCCCTGACATTGGTACATCTAACCTTTCATGGTTACTTTACTCAGATCATCACAAATCAAAAACCGCTTGAAGCCAAATTATAATCTGTAGTTCAAAATGCCCAAAGCCTTTCAAACTTCAAGGGGAAATCTGTAGAAGAATTTTTAAAACGTCCTTCAGACAAACTCAGTAATAAGCCAGAAAACATGCTCTCCTGGACTTCCTGTTGGAGGTGAATCTGGAATAAAGTCCTGGACGGCGTACCGATGAGTCCGGTGTAGGCTCGGAGGCACAGGCCTGCCGAGTCCTTCAGACAGCCGCTGGCCGTCAGCGCAGACGGCTGGCAGCTATTCAGGAAATCAGCCAGTCTGGACCTGGCAACGACACAGACGGAGGCTCGGTATCAAACACAGGAAGGAGGCGTGGATGTGCATGTGAATGTACAACACAAACCGATGGTCTTTAGAAAACAGGTTGACACATTTTAAATTAGTACTTTCTGCTTCATACGTTTCCTTTGGACCCTTATTTGCATTTTTAGGGCAAATAATAGCTTGTTTAATGTCCTTAAATGTGTTTTGCCCGTACATTAAACATTACACAACTTTTCCAGATGAGATACTGTGGCTCAGTTGGTAGAGCGGGTTGGCCAATGTAAGGAGGGTTGGACGGTTCGATCCCCGCCCTTGTCACTGTGTCATGGTCGTTGTGTCCTTGGGTAAGACACTTCACCCAGCTTGTCTCGTGTGAATGTGAATGACTGCTGTATGTTTGAGGCGGTGGTCGGTACCACCACCGGTATGACTGTGTGTGAATGGAACCTGGAACCCTGTCAGAGCGCTTTGAGTGTCTATGAGCACCATACAAGTCCAATCCATTATTATTATTATTATTATTATTATTATAAAGTTACAAAAGTTAATTCTTCAATCAGACTCAAAAACGTGAATCCAAACCAGCCAGTTAATCTGCAACAAATAATCTCA
>CM056823.1:1200000-1217500 GCA_029853015.1 Chelidonichthys spinosus
CAGCAGGGCCTCCTGGCCCTCCAGGCACTCCGCCGCCACCTGCTCGCCCAGCGGCGACACGGCGGCGTCGGCCGCACACAGCTCCAGACCCCGGTACAGAGCCTCGCACCGGGGGTCGGTGGCACACACTCGGTGGGCTTCCACGCAGTCAGCGGGGGAGGGGGGGAAGGGGAGGACGGGGGCCGAGTTCGGCAACACACCTGAGAGAGAGAGAGAGAGAGAGAGAGAATAGATGAGGGACTCCAGAGACCACATCAGACCCCCAACACCTTCACTGGCTCCCAATACAACATCACATCCACTTCCTGTTCATCAGTCCTGAACACCGTCATTCACACAGAGTCATGTAAAGTGTCTTAGAGTACCTAAAAGGTGCTTTATAAGTCCTGTGAATTATTATTATGATGATGAATTATTATTTGTATTATTTGTATTATTAAATGTGTGAAAGCCGAGGTCAGAGAGGTTTAGGCTCATCCAAGGATCAGGGGACTCCCTGATCTGGTCTTGGTTTAGTCCACCAGGCAGCTTCCTCCGAGAGGAAAGGTCGCTTCCTGGAGTGTGTCCACTTTGGATTTCACCGGGCCGAGCGAGGGGAGAGAGGCTGATGGATGCACCGGAGGAAGTACGGAGTTGTTTGAGGACAAGGGGGCGGGGGGGGGGGACCGATGTGAACCTTGATGGGTTCGACACGCGCTCAGTATGAGGCACAATCAGCGTGCACCGCCGAAAATGAGGTTCTTAGACACACACACACACACACACACACACACACAGAAGGAGCCTTTTCTATGCGAGTCCTGCTGGGAGGCTGAGAACCCATCATTACTACCAGAACACAATACTGCACAACCGGGGGGGGGGGGGGGGTCTGTCTTACACACACACACACACACACACACACACACACTCAGTGTCAGAATAAAGTGGCTGAGAGAGCATAAACAGCTTAACGTTCAGTGCCGGATCAGTAGACAGTATGTAAATTGAATACTGAGTGTGCTGATGAAAGACTAACCACATACATAAAACATTGTTGGTTTGAGCAAACAGCGTTTTGTGGAGAGCCGCCGTTGCTACCGCCACCGCCGCCGCCACCGCCGCCGCCGCCACCGCCGCTGCTTTGTCCAATGAATCAGCCCCCGGCTCGACTCCAGGGCCCTGACCGGACGCCGTCCCATCTCGCTTCATCAAATCTCTGCACTGGAAACCCTTTTTAATGAGCCTAAACTTGCATTCCCTACGCTGGCCATCAGGGGGCGCCTCAAGGTAAAGGTGACCTTGAGATATGAAGCTAACTTTTGTTAGCAGCTTCACACCAGAATCCAGATGGATCCAGATCCACCCGTCGCTCCTCCACACTCCAAATATGGTCACTTCCTCTGTGGCAAAAAATCCAACTGGTGCTGAACTCTTCAAACCCTGGTGAACCTGGATGGTGTTTATGATGCTGCAGAAACAGCCATCGTCCCACCGGGGGCTCGTTTGCTCATCTGGGTCACATGGAGACGTTTTCATAACCAGCTATAAAAGTTCTCTGTTGCATCTTTAACTAAAGGAGCCGAATACAAAGAGTTGTTGTGGAAATGGATCAGACTTCACAGGGTTCCTCTGGAGACGGAAACTTCTGTCA
Source organism: Chelidonichthys spinosus (assembly GCA_029853015.1). Lineage (NCBI taxonomy): Eukaryota > Metazoa > Chordata > Actinopteri > Perciformes > Triglidae > Chelidonichthys > Chelidonichthys spinosus. The sequence continues at coordinate 1,201,634 of CM056823.1, forward strand.
CACATGCAGGAGTACGCATGGAAACGCATGGAAAGGCATGGAAACGAATGGAAACGCATGGAAAGACATGGAAACGAATGGAAACGCATGGAAACGCATGGAAACGAATGGAAACGCATGGAAACGAATGGAAACGAATGGAAACGAATGGAAACGCATGGAAACGCATGGAAACGAATGGAAACGAATGGAAACAAATGGAAACGAATGGAAACGAATGGAAACGAATGGAAACGCATGGAAACGCATGGAAACGCATGGAAACGCATGGAATCTATTAACATTTATATATTCATTTCAAACAGAGATCAGAAGATAAAAACCGACATTACTGTTATTCATTCATGGCTGTTCTTTTCCTCAGTAAATAATGTGATACTTTGATACTTTTATATGTTATATATCTATATTGTGACAATAATCACAACAGCTGGACTTTAGGAAGCTTTCTGTGGGAATCGAACCCAAGGAAGTTCACAAAAAAACTGTCACTTTGAACGAGCTTTTATATTCCTGTCTTCTCCTCTCAAAGCCAGTGAAGTAAGAAACTAATTAACGCTACAGTTACTCAGTCCCGACCTCTCTGGACCCCCCTGACCCCTCTCTGGTCCTCCCAACCCCTCTCTGGACCCCCGGACCCCCCACCGGACTCAAAGGAAGTCCCAGTGAAGTGAATGAGGTAGTCAGTGTTGTTGCCTAGTAATTACAGTTGTAGTCTTCCCAGAGGTGTTTCCACAGGAAGTCCAGGCCCCGCTGTGAGCGTTGCCATGCCGACCACAAAAGAGGAGCCGAGCAGTGAGACAGTTCAGCTTTTAACCTTCAGTCTGGTAGTGAGACGGGTTCCTCCGACGTGTTCGGAGAGAGAATAAACGTTCGTCTCCAAACAAACCTGTTTGTCATCCTCCTGCCTCGGACGGGGGATTTGGATTTGGGAGGATTTGGAGCTCCGGCGGTGCTTCGGCGGCGCTCCGGCAGTGCTCCGGCGGCACCGGAGGAGTTGGTCATTGTTTTCCCGGTGAAAACACGGAGCAGACAGAGAACCATCTGCTGCTCTGCAGCTCCGTGTGGATTCAGGCTGGAGACGTCTGTTCAACGGCGTCCTCCGGTCACGTCCACACCAACGCTACACTAGCTAATGCTAACGGACACACGTTTCAGTGTGAACCCAGTAAAATCATGGCCACGCATGAAAGTAACGAGGCACTTCTGAGCAGTGATGATGATTTCAACAGTCACCACCGGTTTTAGTGACATTTTAAGAGTTTATGGAGTATAATATTCAACAATTATTTTGGCCAGGATAATCATGATATGCATTTTTTTGCTTTGCGGTAATCAAAGAATATAATATTCGGAGGCATCACATGAGAAACGTTCCCATGGTGACCACCAGAGACCTGGTCGGGTCTCTTTCTGAAAGAATCTTCATTATTCATCGTTAGCAAATGCTCTCGCCTGACATTTCTTAGTTTTGGTTCATCACGGAGAGGCGCCGCCCTGTGGCCAGTCGGTGAAACACAAAGGTCAGGACTCTGAGGCTCCGTGGTGTTCCTGGGGTTCCGTGGGGTTTGGGGGATTTACTGTGGAACCTGCTGGATTAGTTTCCAGCACAAAGCGCCGCTGCAGCTAATCCCCGATGTGGATCCTCTTTGGAGACTCACCTGGTCGCTTATCAGCTCCGATCAATCGTCTTTTGTAGTTGGGGAGAGAAAACAGGTGGAAGAGGAGGAGGAAGTGTTGGTGTGGGAGGAAGTCGACCCGCCGCCGTGATAAAGTGGAAGCCATGTGTTTCTCATTTCACCATTTCTTTGGAAACAAACAGAGGTGGTGGAGCGGCGACCACGGCCGAGTGAGCAGACAGACAGGCAGAGAGAGAGACGGCTCTATAAAACTGAAACATCGGAGGGAGAGAGCCTCGGGGCGACTGCAGTGTCTTCTGGGAAAAAATACACTTCAGACCGATTCTCACTTAAACATTTCAGAGACCAAAGTCATCAGGAAGATTCATTATTCATCAGCACACATGCAACGACTAGTTGCCTCTCAATTACTACAGGAGTGTGTGTGTGTGTGTGTGTGTGTGTGTGTGTGTGTGTCGTGTGTGTGTGTGTGTGTGTGTGTGTGTGTGTGTGTGTGTGTTCAGCTCGTCCTGTTGTTAAGGTTTGTCATTGTTAGTCGATGGATGACACTTCTTATTTGAAATGTGAACTCTCGCCTTGTCTATACTATTACTACTACTACTAGTACTATTACTAGTACTATTACTACTACTACTACTATTACTAATACTTATACAGTGTGTAAGTTATGACCACATGATCCAATCAAGTAGTAAAGTTGACCTCAACGCCAGAGAGAGGTCTGTGTTTGGAGGGGGGGTCGATGCCAGAGAGAGGTCTGTTTGGAGGACGGGGGGTCGATGCCAGAGAGAGGTCTGTGTTTGGAGGACGGGGGTTGGACGCCAGAGAGAGGTCTGTGTTTGGAGGACCGGGGTCGACGGCAGAGAGAGGTCTGTGTTTGGAGGACGGGGGTCGATGCCAGAGAGAGGTCTGTTTGGAGGACGGGGGGTCGACGCCAGAGAGAGGTCTGTTTGGAGGACGGGGGGTCAACGCCAGAGAGAGGTCTGTTTGGAGGACGGGGGGTCGACGCCAGAGAGAGGTCTGTGTTTGGAGGACGGGGGTTCGATGCCAGAGAGAGGTCTGTTTGGAGGACGGGGGGTCGATGCCAGAGAGAGGTCTGTGTTTGGAGGACGGGGGTTCGATGCCAGAGAGAGGTCTGTGTTTGGAGGACGGGGGGTCGATGCCAGAGAGAGGTCTGTGTTTGGAGGACGGGGGGTCGATGCCAGAGAGAGGTCTGTGTTTGGAGGACCGGGGTCGACGGCAGAGAGAGGTCTGTGTTTGGAGGACGGGGGTTGATGCCAGAGAGAGGTCTGTTTGGAGGACGGGGGGTCGACGCCAGAGAGAGGTCTGTGTTTGGAGGACGGGGGGTCGATGCCAGAGAGAGGTCTGTGTTTGGAGGACGGGGGTCCTCGCCAGAGAGAGGTCTGTTTGGAGGACGGGGGGTCCTCGCCAGAGAGAGGTCTGTTTGGAGGACGGGGGGTCGATGCCAGAGAGAGGTCTGTGTTTGAAGGACGGGGGGTCGACGCCAGAGAGAGGTCTGTGTTTGGAGGGGGGGTCGATGCCAGAGAGAGGTCTGTGTTTGGAGGACGGGGGGTCGATGCCAGAGACAGGTCTGTTTGGAGGACGGGGGGTCGATGCCAGAGAGAGGTCTGTGTTTGGAGGGGGGGTCGATGCCAGAGAGAGGTCTGTGTTTGGAGGGGGGGTCGATGCCAGAGAGAGGTCTGTGTTTGGAGGACGGGAGGTCGATGCCAGAGAGAGGTCTGTGTTTGGAGGACGGGGGGTCGATGCCAGAGAGAGGTCTGTGTTTGGAGGGCGCGGGGTCGATGCCAGAGAGAGGTCTGTGTTTGGAGGACGGGGTTCGATGCCAGAGAGAGGTCTGTGTTTGAAGGACGGGGGGTCGATGCCAGAGAGAGGTCTATTTGGAGGACGGGGGGTCGATGCCAGAGAGAGGTCTGTGTTTGGAGGGGGGGTCGATGCCAGAGAGAGGTCTATTTGGAGGATAGGGGTCGATGCCAGAGAGAGGTCTGTGTTTGGAGGGGGGGTCGACTCCCGGACTTTGGCTTCCTTCTCTGCTTCCTGAGCAAAACAGCTTAAGTTGAGAGCCAATAATTGGAGTCTGGGCGACCTTTTAACAGCATGGAAACTTCATCATATTGGTGAAATTAGTTCTGCAGCACCGGGGAGGTCAACCAATCTCATCATGGAGTCAAATAGCGGAAGCAAGAGCAGGAAATCAGGGGTATGAGCGGAGCTTTGGTCGCCCCCTCTCCCTCCACTTCACACCAGAAACCAGCTCCTCTCTCCAGAGCGATCCAGAATAAATTGTGCAGGAGTCGCTGCGTCACCTGCACATTTCTAATCACGTTTCACACTCGGAGGCTGTGAATCACGAAGCCTCCTCGGCTCCTCTCACCTCCTTGTTGATGCACAAACGAGGCAATAGAGGAGCCCTAATTAGCGTAATTGTGATCAAAGAGCCAAATAATGGATAACGTGAGAGCAGAAAGGTCTCCGACGGTGATGAATGCCTTCCCGAGGAAACATCACGCTGCATCCCGGCTTTGTCTTTCTTCTTTACAGGAAAGAACACTGGGACGCTGAGATAGCAGCCTGAACACGATGACTGCTGCAGGTTGTGATGTCACACACGTACCGACCAATACGGCGGGAGACGCCAACCGGTGAGGATCGAACCCTCGACAAGCCGATCATGGGGATCGAATATATTCACTGTAGAGTCAAATATTCACTGTAGAACCACTCATGAAGCTTCACGTTTACATTAAAAGCTATAAGGAAGCTTCTGTACGATTTGAACTCGCGGTGACCCTGGATAGGATCGATCTGAGGAGTCTGATTGGACCGCCGATCAAAGTCAAATCATCTGCAAAACACAGGATCATTCCAATCCGGTCCAGAGGCGGTCCTGGAGATCCTGGGGGGCGACTCTAACGGAGCTTTTTCACCGGCCGCGGTGCCTCACTTTTTTGTGATGCTGGTTCCATTCCACATCCTGTTGTCTGTGTTTCAAAATAAAGGTCCAGCTTGCAGCAGTAGCATTAAACATTCCGCTGGAGAGCAACTTCTCCAGCTTCTTCAATCAATGACCAGGTCCTGGTCTCGATGTGGTCTTGATCTCCTGACTAAGTTGGTGGTTTTGTGTTTTTCCTCCGACCCCCCTTTATCACATGGTTTGGTTCGACCCGCTTCCTCTACATGAGACTGTAAGACGAGATGATGAAGAAGCAAAGTAAACGTCCTCCGGTCTGCCGGAGAGACAGACGGGGGATTTCAGGGCTCCATCCACAGATCTGAAGCCAGTCTGACACATCTGTCATCATGACAGCAGATGGGCTTCAGGTCACGCTGCAGCTGACCTGGGATCAGCCCTGGCTCTCACCACCGAGCTCCTTCAGGGACCGCCGACTGAGTCCGAGTTTGAGTCAGGACACACACACACACACACACACACACACACACACTCATACATATACACACTCATACATATACACACTCATACACTCACACACACACACACACTCATACATATACACACTCATACATATACACACTCATACACTCACACACACACACACACACACACACTCATACATATACACACTCATACATATACACACTCATACACACACACACACACACACACACACACACACACACACACTCACACACACTCATACACACTCATACACACACACACACACACTCATACACACACACACACACACACACACTCATACACACACACACACACACACACTCATACATATCACACACTCACTACACTCATACACACACACACCACACACACACACTCATACACACACACACACACACACTCATCACACACACACACACACACACACACTCATACATATACACACTCATACACTCATACACACACACACACACACACACTCATACACACACACACACACACTCATACACACACACACACACACACACTCATACATATACACACTCATACACTCACACACACACACACACTCATACATATACACACTCATACATATACACACTCATACACTCACACACACACACACACACACACTCATACACACACACACACACTCATACACACACACACACACACACACACACACACACACACACACACTCATACATATACACACTCATACATATACACACTCATACACTCACACACACACACACACACACACACACACTCATACACTCACACACACACACACACACACACTCATACACACTCATACACACACACACACACACACACACTCATACACACACACACACACCACACTCATACAGACACACACACACACACACACTCTCTCACACACACACTCTCTCACACACACACACACACACACACACCCATACACACAGCCAGGGAAGCAGAAGCCAACTCACCATCTGCCGCCACTGTGTTTGAGTTCCAAATCCCAGTTATCAACAAAACACACAGAAGACCTCCAAACTACCCCCTTGGATACACCGTTCCCTTTGAGGAGAACCGTATCACACACACACACACACACAACAGATCAGACAGAACCAGGTAAGATGCTCATTTTTATTAAATGTCCCAGAAGAAGGAAGATGGATGTCTTCACGTCCTCGTCACACACAGAGGTGTGGGACAGAGGTCTCTGATTGGGTGATTACATTCATCATGTTGGCCTTTTGCCATATCTAGGTAATAAATACAAGTAATAAACTGAATTCCAAATGCAAAGTAAGCTCAAATCCAATAATAATAATCAAATATACAGCTGGAGTAGTTGTGATGAACGATTGTCCTCTAACATAAAGACATATAGATGTTTCATCAGCTGATCAGACGTCGCTGATGCAGGATTTCTTGTTTTTCTGGCTCCGGGTAGCTGAGGAGGATCAAACAGGACCTGGTCTAGATCTGCAGCGTCTCCGGGGTTCTGATCCTGCTGAAAACCACCTGGTTCCACCTTCCCTGAGATTCTAACGTTTTGTTTTCCACGTTTGTAGCTCCACGTGATCCGGTCCAGGTTCCGGTTTCTGTGGATCTCCAGGATTTTCTTACACAGTTTAATTCCACATGAAGGTGTCTTGAACACTGTAGCTGAATCATTGTGTCTGGGTTGTAGTGGGGGGTTGAGTTTATTTAGAGATTTAACTCATGTCATTACCTTTCCCATTAAGTTTACCGACATTTAAACCAAGCAACGTACAAACTGTCGTATCTGGGAACGCCAACGGGGACTAAAACGACACCGACGTTCACGAATAAATCATTTCATAAGCATTCTTGGATTTCTTTTTGAGGACAGAAGTGTGAGGAAGGTTTGAGGTGTGAGTTCTGGTGGAATCTAGTGGAGCTTCTTCACGAATCAAATCACATGCAAAAATAAAACACCTGTGAAAGGTGTGATAGATACAATAGTTTCAGATGTTTCTTCCAGTTCAGTGGCTCCTTCTCGCCTCCTCAAGCATCACGGCGATGCTTTTATATATATATATATATATATATATATATATATATAAATCAGGTGATGCTTTTAATGTCTTGGCACACTGAGTAACGTTGTTTTTCATCCGTCATCCGATAAAATTAGTTACGCACAGAAAGCCAGCAGCGAAGAAGAAGACAGAGATGACATCAGAGAGACCACCTGGCTAGTGTCTTAGCAGTTAGCTTGTCGGCTACGTTTGTTAGCCAGTTAGCCTAGCCGGTAGCTACAACGCTGACTATCCAGTATTTCTGCAGGTCTGCAGGTGAATTTGCCGTTTTCTAGCGTGACCTGGCCTGAAGAGAATAAAACTGTCGTCCTTTCGTGATCTTATCTTATCTCAGTCTGATGTTAATGTTTAACAGGAAACCTGCGTCACAAAGGAAGGTGTGGAGATTTAGCTGTCTGACCTCTCACACCCAGAAGTGTTGTCTGACACTAAATATCCACTTAAACCACCTGCTTGTCATTATGATTCTCCCATGTGTCTGACTTTCAGTCAAATTCTAATTCGTATAAATTCTCCCCAGATCACGACACTAAAAACGGATTATTGTAAGCACGGCAGTTCTCGCCTTCCTTAACGAGCTCTAAATAAATGCCGTTTACATTTTATTTTGTGACGTCCCAAACCAGATTTAAAAGAGTAAGGTGACCCTTTGATGCTGATTGTAATGAAAGAAACATCGATATTAACATCATATAGTCAGGTTTCTTTGAAGAACCAAACGGGTCTAAACGTTGGACCCCCTTTCAGAGGAGGATCGTTCTGAGTGCAGGTCATCAGAAACCCCCTGCTGGCTCTGAGGCACCGTGAGCCCTGCCCCCCCTAAAAAACACACAACCTCACCTGCCTGCTACGATAAGACGTCAACCACCGCCACAAATGTGTTTGCACAGCGGCGTTGGTTGACTGCACTTCCTCATTGAACGACCTGAACAATTTATTCTGACGTGCCACTGAATCCGGGGGGGGGGGGGGGGGGGGGGGTTAGATTGAGATTGAAAAAAGAAAAACATCAGACACAAGCCGAAAGCCTTGGGCAAGCAAGAGAGAGAGGGGAGATATATGAGCCTGTCACTCAACATAACAGTGTCACTACAAGCTGGACGGTCATTAACACAGATCATGAACACAGACCCCCACACACACACACACACACACACACACACACACACGTCTGCTGTTCAACCTGGAATAATGAGCACATGATACAGGTAACGTCAGCTGACTTCTCTAACGTCAGCTGACTTGGCTAATGTCAGCTGACTTCGTTAACCTGACTTCCGTAACCTGACTTCTGTAACCTGACTTCCGTAACGACTTCCATAACCTGACTTCCATAACCTGACTTCTGTAACGACTTCCATAACCTGACTTCTGTAACCTGACTTCCATAACCTGACTTCTGTAACCTGACTTCCGTAACGACTTCCATAACCTGACTTCCATAACCTGACTTCCATAACCTGACTTCCATAACCTGACTTCCATAACCTGACTTCCGTAACGACTTCCATAACCTGACTTCCATAACCTGACTTCCATAACCTGACTTCTGTAACCTGACTTCCATAACCTGACTTCCATAACCTGACTTCTGTAACCTGACTTCTGTAACCTGACTTCCGTAACGACCTCCATAACCTGACTTCCATAACCTGACTTCCATAACCTGACTTCCATAACCTGACTTCCGTAACCTGACTTCCATAACCTGACTTCTGTAACGACTTCCATAACCTGACTTCCATAACCTGACTTCCATAACCTGACTTCTGTAACCTGACTTCCATAACCTGACTTCCATAACCTGACTTCCATAACCTGACTTCTGTAACCTGACTTCCGTAACGACTTCCATAACCTGACTTCCATAACCTGACTTCCATAACCTGACTTCCATAACCTGACTTCTGTAACCTGACTTCTGTAACCTGACTTCCGTAACGATTTCTATAACCTGACTTCTGTAACCTGACTTCCGTAACGACTTCCATAACCTGACTTCTGTAACCTGACTTCCGTAACCTGACTTCCATAACCTGACTTCCATAACCTGACTTCTGTAACGACTTCCATAACCTGACTTCTGTAACCTGACTTCCATAACCTGACTTCTGTAACCTGACTTCCGTAACGACTTCCATAACCTGACTTCCATAACCTGACTTCCATAACCTGACTTCCATAACCTGACTTCCGTAACGACTTCCATAACCTGACTTCCATAACCTGACTTCCGTAACGACTTCCATAACCTGACTTCCATAACCTGACTTCTGTAACCTGACTTCCATAACCTGACTTCCATAACCTGACTTCCGTAACGACTTCCATAACCTGACTTCCATAACCTGACTTCCATAACCTGACTTCCATAACCTGACTTCCATAACCTGACTTCTGTAACCTGACTTCCGTAACCTGACTTCCGTAACGACTTCCATAACCTGACTTCTGTAACCTGACTTCTGTAACCTGACTTCCGTAACGACTTCCATAACCTGACTTCTGTAACCTGACTTCCATAACCTGACTTCCGTAACCTGACTTCTGTAACCTGACTTCTGTAACCTGACTTCCGTAACGACTTCCATAACCTGACTTCTGTAACCTGACTTCCGTAACGACTTCCATAACCTGACTTCCATAACCTGACTTCCATAACCTGACTTCTGTAACCTGACTTCTGTAACCTGACTTCCGTAACGACTTCCATAACCTGACTTCCGTAACGACTTCCATAACCTGACTTCCGTAACGACTTCCATAACCTGACTTCCGTAACCTGACTTCTGTAACCTGACTTCCGTAACGACTTCCATAACCTGACTTCTGTAACCTGACTTCCGTAACGACTTCCATAACCTGACTTCCGTAACGACTTCCATAACCTGACTTCTGTAACCTGACTTCTGTAACCTGACTTCCGTAACGACTTCCATAACCTGACTTCCGTAACCTGACTTCCATAACCTGACTTCCGTAATGTCAGGTGACTCCCCCGAGTGACTTGTTGAAGTTCTGTGAGAAAGAAACCACGAGAATCTGATGAAACGACCAGAAAAGATACCGAACATTGAATCGCCAAACTGGGATTTCTGGAGCAAGGAGTCGCCCCCTGGTGGCCAGCAGAGACAATGACAGTTTTAGACACTTCAGCTAGGGTTCACTTCTCAGAAAAGTGGAGGTTGCCACCTGTTTACGGATCACTGACTTGGCACCTTCAGGCGTATGTTTCCTCCGCAGCTGTCATAAAGCTGATGAGTGAGGCAGCTGTGGCTCTGAGGGGGAGTGGCGAGTCGGTAGTTTGATTCCTGGTTACTGAACCCCAAATTGCCCCTGAAGGCTGAAGGCTGTCCCGTCGGCGTGTGGAGGTAGACTGAATGTCGGTAAAGTGCAGAAAGACTAAAAGCAGCCTGATGATTTCTGTTTTCCTTGCGTTCATCGGAGAGCAACACATCTCCGTTTCTGGTGGATCTGGCTCTGGTGGATCTGGCCCTGGTGGATCTGACTCTGGTGGATCTGACTCTGGTGGATCTGGCTCTGGTGGATCTGGCCCTGGTGGATCTGACTCTGGTCGATCTGGCTCTGGTGGATCTGGCTCTGGTGGATCTGGCCCTGGTGGATCTGGCTCTGGTGGATCTGGCCCCGGTGTATCTGGTTCTGGGGGATCTGGCTCTGGACTCCCCCATCTGTACTATGGATTATAAAGTCTGTAATAAAGAGCCCATCGATGCTCATTAAATTATCCCTTCAGCTCGTTGGCTAAACCTGCCTCAGCATGACCCCCCCCCCCCCCCCCCCCCCCATCATGGTGCTCTCCACAATAGAGTCCTGGTCTCAGAGCAGCATTTACGGGGCTGTAAATTAGACCCCCCCTTCTCTTTTCAGTGCAGGCTCCTGAACGCACCAAACACACAAAGACACCGGGGACTCAACTAGACCAGGTCCTCATAGGGACGGGACCAGGTTCAGACCCGACAGCAGGGCTCTTCATCACAAAAGGGTTCATGTCTCATATAAGAAAAGGTCCACCATGTTTATACTATATAGAACATTTACTGCAAATAGATTTGAATAATCTTGTTAAAAATGTTCTATAATTTCTTTACTTGCAAAAAAGAGGCAGAAAATCAAACTGGAGACGTGAGGCTCATAAACTGCAGGCGGGAGGAGAAACAGATCAAATGTCCTTGAATGCACACATCATTGCATTTCATGACCGATTTGTTTCTCCGTCTATCCTTAAATCCACCTTAAATGCATCCAACACGTTAATCACGAACCCTGACCGACGTGCTATTCAAGGCTTTACCGGTTGATTTCTGCTGATGTTATTAAGTTTAGATTTTATTAGATTTTATTAAGGACAATAAACATACATTAGAAAAATGAAATAATAATAATAATACATTAGATATAAATTATATATAATATCTAAAGACATCTCTACAACTTGGATAGGGAATAAAGAATAGAATGTGTTTTTGTCCATATTTAACACTGTCAGCATGTTCCAGTCACCGTGGAAAGTTTAGCGGGGCTCGGAGCTGTAGAGGCGCAACAAGGGCGCAGAAACGGGCGCAGAAGAGCGCAGCCTAGCGGCACAAAACACCGCCGGCAGGTTTACCAAGAGCCTCAGAGCCGCAGCCAACAAGCACCACAAATAGATTCAAATGGCCTCTAACAGCCACGATGTTTTACTCTGCTGGAAAGTTGGCAGGAATGAAAACAGAACAACACACACACACACACACACACACACACACACACACACAGCGGTTTCCAGCCATCAGCGTGACTCCAACAGCGTGAAATTGACCAAAACGAGCCAAAAAGAGAAAAAAAAAAGCGCAACTGGGAGAAATGGAAGCAGCAGATCCGTAAAACGCAGCGACACATCAGCGTTTAGCTGTGAGGCTGTGAAACAGAGTGACCTCCATCCTCGGGTCCGTCTAACTTCAGCAGCGGCCACACAAAGACAAAGATCTGCGCGTTTCTCCAAAACGCACCAAACACGTTCCACGCGTCTCCTTTTCATTCTAAGAGTTTATTCTAAGAGTCACGTACCTGAGAAGAAGAGCGCGAGGACAGTCCCGAGGAGAATCATGTTGGCCGTGGTCGGGACCCCCCGGGGGGAGGGGGGGTCGTCGGGGCGAGACTTGGTGCGTTGTGGTCCAAGAAGCACCGCTGTGCGCCCTGCAGACAGACGGCCAGCCCGGCGCTATGCACCGCGCCGTCCGGTCGCCCTTTGTTCCGCTGCTGCGACGGTAAAGTTTCAAATCCCCGGGAGGAGGAGGAAGAAGAAGAAGAAGAAGAATGAGCTTGGAGGAATGTGTCTCGGAGCACAGTGCGCGCAGCCTCTCGGGTCTCCGCGCCGCCGCTCGCTCGGACCGACTACCGGACGGAGGAGACGTCAGGCGTCACCGGGCTGCAGCTGTGCCCGCGGACAGGCATCACGACGCGGCTGCGCTGGCGAGGGGGTCCCGGTAACGTTCTGCGATCATGATGCTGACGGGCGGAGGAGGCTGGGGTTATTAACTGGTGATATCCCTCCTCCTCCTCCTCCTCCTCCTCCTCCTGCTCCTCCTGCTCCTCCTCCTCATCATCATCGTCACCTTTAGAGACAGCGCGGGAAGGGACGAGCTCATTATGACGGAGGAGTCCATATATCAGTGATCTGATGTTTAATATGTTCTCATAAGAAGGAAGGTGTTATTATGTGAACAATGTAAACTGGATGAAAAAACATTCATTAATAATTACATGAAATGTTAAAGTTAAAAGTAACATAAATATCGTATAATGTAGAATTATTATTGGTGGAAAGAAAATACAGATATGACTAAGAACACGTGATTTACTGTAGATAACCACAAGCGTAGCCTAGCACCATCAACCAGACTCCATCCAGAAAACCAGCGTTTTAACAGCAGTTATCTTGTGGTCTTACAGACAGACCTAACAAAGCATGACTCAGCACTTATTACTGATCACCATCATGATGGAGTTATTTCAGCATCCTTTACATCTGGTTATTGATATTAATATTGTGGTCTACATGAAGGAGACCTGGTGGGGTTCTACGTGTAGGAGACCTGGTGGGGTCTACATGAAGGAGACCTGGTGGGGTTCTACGTGTAGGAGACCTGGTGGTGGTCTACGTGGAGGAGACCTGGTGGGGGTCTACATGAAGATGACCTGGTGGGGTTCTACATGTAGGAGACCTGGTGGTGGTCTAAGTGGAGGAGACCTGGTGGTGGTCTACATGAAGATGGCCTGGCGGGGTTCTACGTGTAGGAGACCTGGTGGTGGTCTACATGGAGGAGACCTGGTGGAGGTCTACATGGAGGAGACCTGGTGGTGGTCTACATGGAGGAGACCTGGTGATGGTCTACATGGAGGAGACCTGGTGATGGTCTACATGGAGGAGACCTGGTGGAGGTCTACATGGAGGAGACATGGTGGTGGTCTACATGGAGGACACCTGGTGGGGTCTACATGGAGGAGACCTGGTGATGGTCTACATGGAGGAGACCTGGTGGGGTCTACATGGAGGAGACCTGGTGGAGGTCTACATGGAGGAGACATGGTGGTGGTCTACATGGAGGACACCTGGTGGGGTCTACATGGAGGAGACCTGGTGATGGTCTACATGGAGGAGACCTGGTGGGGTCTACATGGAGGAGACCTGGTGGAGTCTACACGGAGGAGACCTGGTGATGGTCTACATGGAGGAGACCTGGTGGGGTCTACATGGAGGAGACCTGGTGGGGTCTACATGGAGGAGACCTGGTGATGGTCTACATGGAGGAGACCTGGTGATGGTCTACATGGAGGAGACCTGGTGGGGTCTACATGGAGGAGACCTGGTGATGGTCTACATGGAGGAGACCTGGTGATGGTCTACATGGAGGAGACCTGGTGGGGTCTACATGGAGGAGACCTGGTGATGGTCTACATGGAGGAGACCTGGTGGGGTCTACATGGAGGAGACCTGGTGATGGTCTACATGGAGGAGACCTGGTGGGGTCTACATGGAGGAGACCTGGTGATGGTCTACATGGAGGAGACCTGGTGGGGGATGATGCACCATCAGAGCAGTAGAGTGAGGTCATTGTGACGCTGCAGGGCCTCCAGCTGTTAAACCTCTGCAGCGTCACTTTAACGGCACATAACCAACAGAACGCCGCCGGGCGCCGAGACGTTGCCACATTCATCATCACGAAGAAAAGGTGTCGCTCTGCTGTGAAGTTTCCTTCGCTGATCGGAGTCTGGAAACACATCCGTCATTTTCATCGGTCTTTATAATTATTTGTGTTTCTGTATTTTATCTTCATCAGGATTCATGCAGACTCTGTTTGTGTGAGTGAAATTACCCTTCTGTTCAACGTTCCACGATGTGTGTGTGTGTATATATATATACACACATATTATAGAATATAATCACATTCATACATCACATTTTAATCACTGCCTCCTACTGGCCAGGCATGCACACTGCAGCGTTTTAGGTTAGCCTCAACATCGAACTTTTTTTAAACACAAAGGGTTTTTTTTTGCGAGAACGTTGTCATGGAAACGTAGCCTCACTTCCATACCACCACTAAGTCATTGACCCTTGACCTCGGAGATCAAAGCACTAGCTAGCTAAAGCTAGTTACTTATCTGTTTTACACATATTAGCCTCCCGTCATCACAGGAAGTTAGATTTAGGCAACAAAACACTCTGTTAGGTCGAGGAGAAGAGTTTCTACCACCCTCCCAACCGAGATATAAGCAGACATGTGAGGGTTATGGTTGGGGTTAGGATTATTATATATAGATATATATACACACACACACATGTGTGTAAATGTCCTCCTGTCAGGAAGAACAGAGTAGAATCGGAGCAGACCGTTCGGACACGTGGGAACAAAGACCGCCGCCACGCTTTTGTTCACATATTAACGGCTTTTTGTTCAGCTCCACTTTACAAACTGCAATCAGTGAGTCCATTTAAATGACAACACACACACACTAAAGTGTTACAACCTTGGCCCATCAAGCAGATTACGTGGCTCTCTGTTCGACCCCCAGAGGTCGTTGAGCCTCGTGGCCTGTTGGGACAAGCTGCTCTGCTAATCAGCAGAGAGCCTCTCTCTCTCTCTCTTATATATGGGCGACATATGGGCGAACGGCACTGTGACATCACAACAAACAACTAACCGGCGTACGTCACATCTGGATCCACTACGGAGGTCTGAAAAACATAATCTTATATCTTTATATCTACCTCCTGTTTCTTTGTGTTCGTTTTTCATAATTGGGCAAAAAATGAATTATCATGGATGATCATTTAAGAGATTGAATTTCCGTTCCTTTGTTTTGGCTGTTCATGACCTTTTTTGTATCTCTTGTGTATATATACCACTAAGTGTGTTTGGACATGTTGATGTCTTCAGAGCTCCATGGAAGTGGACGGATCTCTAATCTGATCATTTCATTTCAAATTCAGCTGAAGTGTTAAAGCTCTTCAGCTCCAATCAGGTAATCAGTGTTTCCTCCTCTGTTGTTCACAGCGTCACGAAGAAACCGCCGACCTCACAGAGCCAATCATCTGCAATCATTTTAATGCAATTATTTGAATGGATTTGTTCATATTTATGAATGGTGATGATGTTTGCTGCCCTCGACAAATGCTATATTTAGCTCAGCTTTGATTGGTGAGGATCACACAGGCTACGTTTAAACT
>CM056823.1:1232500-1250000 GCA_029853015.1 Chelidonichthys spinosus
GTCGACAAAGCGCGGTAAAACCGCGGGTCGCGAGGATGTCGCCGACGTTCCGAGCCGACCGTGAAAGCGGCCTCGCTGGCTAATCGCGTGCTCCAGGTGCGGCGCGTGACACTGACCGCCCGCGCGCACACGACGACGACAACAGCAGCGGCGGAGACGATGGAAAACAAGCGCAGCCAGGTAACGTTGTTTGTGTTTATCTGAACTTCGTAAACGCGAAACAAAGTTAAAACGTCGCCTGTCCGCGCGACGCTTCCGGCGGCGAAGCGCGCGCGCTGCGATTCCGCCACCGAACGGACTCGTTTGCACGAGCTGTTTTTCAACACGCATAGTTCGCTACGTAGTCGGCTACATAGTCCGCTACATTGTCGGCTACATTGTCCGCTACATTGTCAGCTACATTGTCGGCTACATAGTCCGCTACATTGTCAGCTACATTGTCGGCTACATAGTCCGCTACATAGTCCGCTACATTGTCGGCTACATAGTCCGCTACATTGTCGGCTACATTGTCGGCTACATAGTCCGCTACATTGTCAGCTACATTGTCGGCTACATAGTCCGCTACATTGTCGGCTACATTGTCGGCTACATAGTCCGCTACATTGTCGCCAGGTTCGTTTGATTTAAAGTCACTTCGTCGTGTTTTTTTGCGGAAACCGTCGTTTTCCCGCTGTTGTTGCCCCCCCCCTCCCCCCCCCCCACACACACACACACACACACACACACACACACACACACACCTGCAGCTCGTTACGTCATTAAACGCCTCGTTGGTTAAACTGGAAACCGTTTACAAAGTAATAGTTTTAGCATTTAACGGTTTAACTCGGCGTGTTTCCCTCCAGAGGCCTCGTCTCTCGAGCACATTTTACTTTCGATTTGTAAGTAAAAATAGCAGCTCTGCGCAATGGGACGATATGAAAATACCACGTCACGATAATCCTGCCAAAGATAATCATCCAAATACTCCTAAAACTGTTAATGACAGTAAAACGTTTCAGTAAAATGCTATTAAACGTGACACGGTCTCATCCAGGAAGTAAGCAGACGGAGTTTGTCGGTGTATGTAAGGAATGCGCGTAAATGTTGCTCATGATCTCAATACTTTACATCATATGTCATAAAAAAAAAATATGTATGCTTTATTACATTAGACACTGATTCTGTTTGATCAATAATCAGACACCGTTGGTCAAATATTGTTTTCTTGTACTTGAATTGAGAGGTTTTTAATGACATTTAAACAAAAACAATGTGAGTAGAAGTCTCATTTAAATGTTCATTTCCCTAAAACACTCTTAAAGTTGCACTGATCGATATGGTGTTGCTCTGAGAGGCCTGGCTACGGATCCGGCGGCGGCGGTTTCATGTGGAGACCATTATTGGCTCCTGCAGAATCGCTCTATTCACTCGTGAGAAGAATGTAATAAGTTTGGAAACCAGCATCACTTTGCTTCCTTGGATTAGTCTTTATTTACTCGGTGTCATTATGATGTCTGGTTTGTGGACGTTGCTGAAACGGTGTTCCCGGTGTTCAGGTGCTGAATCTGGAGCGTGTGCAGGCGCTGGAAGCCTGGCGGAAGAAGACCAACACAACGCTGACTCAAGTCAACGGCCAGAGGAAGTACGGAGGGCCACCCGCAGGTGAGACAGGCAGCTCAGAGCAGACAGACAGGTACACAGATACAAGGACTAAAAGAAGCAAACGGCAGGGCTGGTACAGGTGCTGGGAATCCTTGAAAACACTTTAATTTTAGCGTGGTGGTTTGAATAGGTCCTGGATTTAGACTTAAGGTCTTGAAATGTGTGTTGTATGTGATGACATCTATGATAGAACAGAGAAAAGAAGATCTCCATATCTGAGGGACTGAAAACAGCATTTCCTGACATTTCTTTATGAAAAATGACTTTTGATGATGAACAGATGATGAAAATAGTTGGTGATTATATTTCTGTGGATCTGTTAGTGGAATTAGTGTCTTAAACTGTAATTCCACCTGCTGGCCACCAGGGGTGATTCCTATCTAAGTCTGAGAAAATGGGGGCGACTCCTCTCTGGTTGTGTAGAAGTCTATGAGAAAATGGTCCTACTTCTCTCTGCTGGCCACCAGGGGGCGACTCCTCTCTGGTTGTATAGAAGTCTATGAGAAAATGGTCCTACTTCTCTCTGCTGGCCACCAGGGGGCGACTCCTCTCTGGTTGTATAGAAGTCTATGAGAAAATGGTCCTACTTCTCTCTGCTGGCCACCAGGGGGCGACTCCTCTCTGGTTGTATAGAAGTCTATGAGAAAATGGTCCTACTTCTCTCTGCTGGCCACCAGGGGGCGACTCCTCTCTGGTTGTATAGAAGTCTATGAGAAAATGGTCCTACTTTCTCTGCTGGCCACCGGGTCCTCTCTGCTGGCCACCAGGGGGCGACTCCTCTCTGGTTGTATAGAAGTCTATGAGAAAATGGTCCTACTTCTCTCTGCTGGCCACCAGGGGGCGACTCCTCTCAGGTTGTATAGAAGTCTATGAGAAAAAGGTCCTACTTCTCTCTGCTGGCCACCAGGGGGAGACTCCTCTCTGGTTGTATAGAAGTCTATGAGAAAATGGCCCTACTTCTCTCTGCTGGCCACCAGGGGGCGACTCCTCTCTGGTTGTATAGAAGTCTATGAGAAAATTTTCCTACTTCTCTCTTGATGTATTATCTCAGTAAACATTATAAACATGAGTTTATGGTCTCAATCTCTAGTTTCACGATCACGTCCTCTGCGTTGTGCCGATAGGGTGGGACGCCCCCCCCCCAGGAGCCCGCTGTGAGATCTTCATCAGCCAGATCCCGCGGGACGCCTACGAGGATCTGTTGATCCCCCTGTTCAGCTCCCCCGGGCCGCTCTGGGAGTTCCGGCTCATGATGAACTTCAGCGGTCAGAATCGCGGCTTCGCCTACGGCAAGTACGGCTCGCCGGGCGTCGCCACCGAAGCCATCCGCCTGCTGCACGGCCAAATACAACGCTTTTGGGATTTGCCCGGCTTCCACCTAGGATTTGCGTCCGCAAGCAGCCGAGAAACTGATGACACGCTCTGTATCGGAGACGCTGCCGGTCCACTTTCACCGGCCTCAGAGGACGCTGCTGCAGTTGGTACCAAAAAACAATATCTGCTCTTTTTGGGGATTTTGCTGATATCGATAAGGATATTTTGCATCCCTAATGAATGTGCTGGTGAAAGCCTTGTATTGTACTAGCTGGCTCTGAACCAGACTAGTGTGTGGTGCTGTTGGTTCACTCGTTTTCAGCGTAGCCTTGCAGCAGCGACGCTAGCGCAGGTTGTTGTGATGCATGCTCAGTAGTCTGGAATGAAGTGCATGTTTGTGGACTCTCTTGTTTTGATTGTTTTTTAAGAAATGAGTGACATACTTGATATTGTCATTTTGCATATCGTTAAAACAACAATTAAGATATTATTGAAATATATCACACACCCCACCACAGCAGCATATTGCTCAGTTTCTGTGATTTGCTTCTCCAATCTTGAGGCGTGCCGACCTTCCAGCTATTGTATTAAATCCACCGTGCCTCATATAATCACGCTGACCCATCCTATCCCCTAGTGAAAGGGCAATTAATTTAATACAAACGTAAAACCAACGGCTCCATTGAGTTTTATTAGAGTTGTAAAGATTTTCCTCCCGAACCTGTGAGGTCCACCGTCCTCTCTTCTAACGTAATCTTCCCATGGTGGAGCTGCTAACCCAAACCCAGAAGATGAAATCTGACACTCTGAATCATGTTGTGTTTGAGAACTTATGTTTGTGTCGTCTTTGTCACGTTTGCTCCCAGATGCTGCGCTCGCTGGCCGACGGGGTGGAGAAGATGGTTCTGAAGACCGAGCCTGGTATCGAGGGGATGTCTGCCATCGTCGCTTTCTCCTCCCACCACGCTGCTTCCATGGCCAAGAAGGTGCTGGTAGAGGGTAAGTGTCTTAAACTGTCGTTCTCCCTGCTGGCCACCAGGGGGCGACTCCTCTCTGGTTGTATAGAAGTCTATGAGAAAATGGTCCTACTTCTCTCTCGATGTATTATCTCAGTAAACATTATTGAAGCTGAAAGAAACACTAGGTTTTTTATATTTAAATATTTTATTTTATTTTGAACATTATTTTGGTCTTGCAAAGACTTTATGAAATACGCCTCTCATATAAATGTCTCGTAGTCGTTTAGAGAACCCTTACGTTTATCTTACCATCATGTGTTTAATCCTGACATCCCTCCCTGTTTTCCGCTCACGTATGACCCTTTTTATCTTCCTTTTGTTCATGAAGACGGGATGATAAATAATACTTCACGATAGGTTGTACACTTCCGTTCTTTGGTATCCGTAGTTCGACCTTCATCTCCACCTTGAAGATCATCTTTTTAAGATAAATATCTATATTTCTGCTTAATGAGAACCTTAAGTAATGAACGTTAAGAGATAAAAACAAATGGAATGAAAACCCGTCTGTGGGCCTCACCACTGTGCTTCCTCGTCCCCAGCCTTCAAGAAGTGCTTTGCGTTGAACATCTCGATCACCTGGCAGGTCGCCTCGAAGCCCAACCTGGACGAGCTGGTAGCTCTGAACAAGCCTTCAAAGACCCTCCCGCCACCCCCCCTGAAGCCGCCACGCCACATCCTGAACTCCTGCCAGCTCTCTGCCCCGCCTCCTCGCATGGCCCGCCCCCCGTCTGACCCCCTGGGCTTCTGCAGAGCGGTGGGAGGACCCTGGGCTCCCCCCACCTCCTCCCCCTCCTCCTTCCAGGGCCACCTGGTGTCCTCATCATCTGCTGTGATGCTGACGGATGTTCGCCAGCCGCTCTATGAGATTAACTACAGCCACGCCGGGCCCGATGGATTCCTCTACTTCACCTACAAGGTGCGGTTCCCCGGAATAACCACGACCTTCCAAGGACGTGTCATGATCTTGCCGGGAGCCAGTGGCGCCGCCATGCTGGAGGAAGCTCAGCGGGCGGCGGCCCAGCAGGTCCTGCAGAGGCTGACCAAACACCAGCTCGCCTGCTAAAACCAGCCGATCAGATGTACACTGCTGCTGCAGCCGTTTGTTTTGTCAATGATGTTATATCTCAAAATAATATGTTTAATCTTATCTGTGGTTTGATTTGTGCATGCAAATTTTATTAGACAAGTTGGAGACTTGTTTGTCTTGTTAACGTTTTTGTAGTTTGTTTTATGCATGTTTTTTTTTTACTGTTTGATTGGTTCCTCATTTTAATAAAATGAGATTTGACATTTGATGGTGGTGTGACTTTATATGAATGAATGGAATGAAGGATTCAGACTTTTTCTTGCAGCACTAACAGAATGACAAAAACAGTGAATACAGGCTGGTTAACCGTCCACCCAAGGTAGCAGCAAGGTATCGAACCACCAGCCTTCTGATTAGAGGAAACCCGCTTTACCTCTAAGCCACAGCTGCCTGTGTCAAAAGCCCTAGTTTAATACATCGACATGTCATGAAAAAAGTAACTTTAGTACGGTGAATAAAGATTGTATAGTATGTTGTGTAGACGACCAAAAGAAGACCAGCACAGACCAACAGCAGGTCTGAGGGTCAAGGTCTTGCTCGAGTCCTTCTCATTGAACTACAAAAAAAAAAAAAGCAGGAGACAAAACCAAGTCAAGTAACTTTATTCCTCATTCATACGTATTCATATAGATCTTACACAACAAACAATACTTGGGAGAACACACACAAACACACACTACTACATTTCTTCTATCGGGCTCTGGTCTAGTAAATCTGCCACAGGTCCTGATCCCGGTTTCAACTGAACACAGATTAAATGCATCGAAGAAAGAAAGCAGTTTCCTCCTCCAGTAAAGTGTATAAAGACGATCAAGTGGAAACCGAGTCGCTCTGACGGCATCTTTTCAATCCGATCGGTTTTTAGTGTTCAGTCTTGGAGGCGGGGCTTCAGCATGGCAGCCTGTATCTCTCAGTGATATGATACAAACACTGATAACTAGTAACTTTATACACTTTATATCAGAAACCAACTTTTAAAACACATATTAGACCGAACCCACATCACGGCAGAGAGCTGAGCAGCGAGTAACAGAGTTCACATGACATCAGCAGCACCCGGAAACAGGGACCAGAACTCACACCCTCCTCTGAGGTCTGGGACTAGAAGGCAGGACAGAGGTCTGAGACTATAAGGCAGGACTCCGGTCTGGGACTAGAAGGTAGGACTGAGGTCTGAGACTATAAGGCAGGACTCAGGTCTGGGACTAGCGGGTCCTGTACTCCCTGAGAGCAGGAAAGAGCCTCTACCTGCCGACTTCAATAGCGTATAATAATAATAATTTACCATTTGTGCAGTTTGAGACGTCTTGTTGGTTTTCTGGACTCGGGGGGATTTTGTGTTGCAGTATTGTAGTTGTCCGCAGGTCTACACCTGGCTCCAGGTCTACACCTGGCTGCAGGTCTAAACCTGGCTGCAGGTCTACACCTGGCTCCAGGTCTACACCTGGCTGCAGGTCTGACTCTCACACCGTGTCCAGGTCTATGGAGACCTCCACACACAGAGGGCAGGCACAGTGGTGACAAACATCTCGTAGTCTACAGCTCCTCACTCTCGTACAGGGGGGCGGTGTGCTGGTGGGCGGGGCTCTCCACCGCCAGAGAGGGCACGTGGCTCAGACAGGACAGCAGCTTCAGCGTCTTGGAGCCAGGGGGCGCTGTTTTCATGGGCGGGGGGGCGGCGCGAGCTGTGAGGGGGCAGAGAAGAAGAGTCAGCTTCCAGAAACGATGACATGACAAGAATGCAGTTTATCTGTTGGAGCTGTGAACGTAAAACCCCCGTAGAAGCTACAGGGTCCTGCTGAACTACTGTACTCTGTCTGGGTCCTGGTCTGTAGCGTACTCATGTGCACCAGAAGGCTCCCTCTCCACAGAGCAGATGGTGTGTCATGTGATCAAGCAGAAACCTGACTCGGCGATTAATGCTGGATTCTCGAGCAAAGCCTCACTCAACTTCATCATCAAGTTTCCCCTCGATCACATGACATTCCAGGCTGGAGACGTGGACTCACTGTGGTGGAGAGGACGCTCTCCATCTGCTGTTTTACAGCCCTGGCTGCCATGGTAACCAGACACAGAGGTAAACACAAAGGTGGACTTACTGCCGACATCCAGCCTGGCGTTGCATGTGGACATGCCGGCCTCGTTGATGGCAGACAGAGTGTACCAGCCGGCGTCCGACTTCATCACCCGCTCCAGCAACAAGCACTGCCGGCCCGAACCGTCCTGGTACAGACTGGACCAGCAGAGACAAGCCCACATAGTTATCTCATCACTAGTTAACAGCACAAAGAGTCCTGATGCAGGCGGAGCACAAATAATGGCACACATGAACTGAGGTCAAGCATTAGTACATTATTGATTTTATATATACTGTGTGTGTTTATATATATATATATATATTTATATATATATATATATATATATATATATAGACCTCTGTGTTAACAGTAATTACATATTTTGTGGGCGAGGCCACTGGACTCAGTTACAGTGGACAGACTTCTTCTAGATCTGGTTGGAAAACTCAGTATCTCCTAAAAAGAACAACTAAAGGCTAATGGAGCTGAGATTCGTTAAGGAGGCGTTTGGGTGCATGAAGGATTTCAGGTGATCCACCTCATTCTGCTGGGGTCAATGCGCAGCATGTCTTTGTCCTTCTTCCAGAAGAGCTGTGGGGGAGGGGAGGCGTCCACTTTGCACTCTAACCTCACGGTGTCACCCTCCAGAGCTCTGGAGTTAGACATCTTCTGGACGAAGCTGGGAGGACGGAGAGCCTCCTGAGCTGCAGAGAGGGGGGAAAAAAGTCACCGTATGTCAAAAAAGTAATCATGTCGAAAAAACATTGTCTGTCAAAAAGTCATCATATGTTGAAAAAGGTAAAAAAGTTATGTCGAAAAAAGAAAAAAAGTTATGTTTTAAAAAAGTAATTGTATGTCAAAAAGTAACAGTCATATGTCGAAATATTTGTTTTTTTTTTAAATGTCATCGTATGTCAAAAAAAGTTAAAAAAAAGTACATTTCGAAAAAATTAAGAGTCATCGTGTGTCGTAACAAGTAAAAAAGTCATCGTATGTCAAAAAATAAAAAAAAGTAATCGTATGTTGTAAAAAGTAAAAAAGTCATCGTATGTCAGAAAAGTTCAAAAGTCATCATATGTCATAAAAAGTAAAAAATTCACCGTATGCCGTAAAAAGTAAAAAAAAGTCATTGATGTCAAAAAAGTAAAAAAAGTCACTGTATATCAAAAAACTAAAAAAAGTAATAGAATGTCGTAAAAAGTAAAAAAAAGTCTTTGTATGTCAAAAAAGTAAAAAAAATCATTGTATGTTGTAAAAAGTAAAAAGAAGCCATCGTATGTCAAAAACTAAAAAAAGTCATTAAATGTCATAAAAAGTAAAAAAATTCATTGTATGTCAACATAGTAAAAAAGTAATCTTATGTCGTAAAAAAAGTCATCGTATGTCGTAAAAAGTTAGTTATCGTATGTCGTAAAAAGTAAAAAAAAAAAAGTCGTCATAAAAAGTTAAAAAGTTATCATATGTCAAAAAAGTATTCTTATGTCAAAAAAGTAAAAAAGTCATTGTATGTTGTAAAAGTAAAAAAAAAGTCATCGTATGGCAAAAACTAAAAAAAGTCATTGGATGTCATAAAAAGTAAAAAAAGTCATCGTATGTCACAGACTAAAAAAAGTCATTGGATGTCATAAAAAGTAAAAAAGTTATCATATGTCAAAAAAGTTAAAAAGTCATCGTATGTTGTAAAAAGTTAAAAGTCAGTCATCGTATGTCAAAAAACTAAAAAAAGTCATCGTATGTCGTAAAAAGCAAAAAAAAGTCATCGTATGTCAGAAAAGTTAAAAAGTCATCGTA
This sequence comes from Chelidonichthys spinosus, assembly GCA_029853015.1. NCBI lineage: Eukaryota > Metazoa > Chordata > Actinopteri > Perciformes > Triglidae > Chelidonichthys > Chelidonichthys spinosus. The sequence goes on from CM056823.1 coordinate 1,241,440, forward strand.
TGTCGTAAAAGGTAAAAAAAGTCATTATATGTCAAAAAAGTTTAAAAAAAAGTCATTGAATGCATAAAAAATAAAAAATGTCATTGTATGTCAAACAAGTAAAAAAAGTCATCGTATGTCAAAAAAGTAAAAAAAGTCATCGTATGTCGTAAAAAGTAAAAAAAAGTCATTGATGTCAAAAAAGTAAAAAAAGTCATTGTATGTCAAAAAACTAAAAAAAGTCATTGAATGTCGTAAAAAGTCAAAAAAGTCGTATGTCAAAAAACAAAAAAAGTCATCGTATGTCAAAAAACTAAAAAAAGTCATCGTATGTTGTAAAAAGTAAAAAAGTCACCGTATGCCGTAAAAAGTAAAAAAGTCATTATATGTCAAAAAAGTAAAAAAAAGTCATTGAATGTCATAAAAAGTAAAAAATGTCATTGTATGTCAAAAAAGTAAAAAAACTCATGTATGTCAAAAACGTTAAAAAAAAGTCATCGTATGTCAAAATAGTAAAAAAGTAATCTTATGTCGTAAAAACTAAAAAAAGTCATTGGATGTCATAAAAAGTTAAAAAGTTATATGTGAAAAAAGTAAAAAACAGTATGTCAAAAACTAAAAAAAGTCATTGAATGTCATAAAAAGTAAAAAAAGTCATTGTATGTCAAAAACGTAAAAAAAACTAATCGTATGTCAAAGTAAAAAAAACTCATTGAATGTCGTAAAAAGTAATTGAACGTGAAAAAAGTAAAAAAAAGTCATTGTATGTCATAAAAAGTAAAAAGTCATCGTATGTCAAAAAAGTAAAAAAGGTCATTGTATGTTGTAAATAGTAAAAAAAAGTCATCGTATGTCATAACAAGTAAAAAAGTCATCGTATGTCAAAAACTAAAAAAAGTCATTGAATGTCATAAAAAGTAAAAAAAGTCATTGTATGTCAAAAACGTAAAAAAAGTCATCGTATGTCAAAAAAGTAAAAAAAGTCATCGTATGTCGTAAAAAGTAAAAGAAAATCTTGTATGTCAGAAAAGTTAAAAAGTCATCGTATGTCATAAAAAGTAAAAAAAAAGTCATATGTCAAAAAAGTAAAAAAAGTAATTGTGTGTCAAAAACGTAAAAACAGTCATCGTATGTCAAAAAATTAAAAAAGTTGTCATAAAAAGTAAAAAAAAAGTCATCGTATGTCGTAAAAAGTAAAAAAAGTCTTTGTATGTCAAAAAGTAAAAAAAGTTATCGTATGTCAAAAAAGTAAAAAAAGTAATTGAATGTCGTAAAAAGTAAAAAGTCATTGTATGTCAAAGAAGTAAAAAAAAGTCATTGTATGTTGTAAAAAGTAAAAAAAAGTCATCGTATGTCAAAAACTAAAAAAGTCATTGAATGTCATAAAAAGTAAAAAAAGTAATCGTATGTCAAAATAGTAAAAAAGTTATCTTATGTCATAAAAACTAAAAAAAGTCATCGTATGTCGTAAAAAGTTATATGTGAAAAAAAGTAAAAAACAGTGAATTTCGAAAAAAGTAAGAGTCATCGTGTGTCGAAACAAGTAAAAAAGTCATCGTATGTCAAAAAAGTAAAAAAAAGTAATCGTATGTTGTAAAAAGTAAAAAAGTCACCGTATGCCGTAAAAAGTAAAAAAAAGTCATTGATGTCAAAAAAGTAAAAAAAAAGTCATTGTATGTCAAAAACGTAAAAAAAGTCATCGTATGTCAAAAAAGTAAAAAAAGTCATCGTATGTCGTAAAAAGTAAAAGAAAATCTTGTATGTCAGAAAAGTTAAAAAGTCATCGTATGTCATAAAAAGTAAAAAAAAAGTCATATGTCAAAAAAGTAAAAAAAGTAATTGTGTGTCAAAAACGTAAAAACAGTCATCGTATGTCAAAAAATTAAAAAAGTTGTCATAAAAAGTAAAAAAAAAATCATCGTATGTCGTAAAAAGTAAAAAAAGTCTTTGTATGTCAAAAAGTAAAAAAAGTTATCGTATGTCAAAAAAGTAAAAAAAGTCATTGAATGTCGTAAAAAGTAAAAAGTCATTGTATGTCAAAGAAGTAAAAAAAAGTCATTGTATGTTGTAAAAAGTAAAAAAAAGTAATCGTATGTCAAAATAGTAAAAAAGTTATCTTATGTCATAAAAACTAAAAAAAGTCATCGTATGTCGTAAAAAGTTATATGTGAAAAAAAGTAAAAAACAGTGAATTTCGAAAAAAGTAAGAGTCATCGTGTGTCGAAACAAGTAAAAAAGTCAACGTATGTCAAAAAAGTAAAAAAAAGTAATCGTATGTTGTAAAAAGTAAAAAAGTCACCGTATGCCGTAAAAAGTAAAAAAAGTCATTGATGTCAAAAAAGTAAAAAAAAAGTCATTGTATGTCAAAAAACAAAAAAAGTCATTGAATGTCGTAAAAAGTCAAAAAAGTCATTGTATGTCAAAAAAGTTAAAAAGTCATCGTATGTCGTAAAAGGTAAAAAAAGTCATATCTCAAAAAAGTAAAAAAAAAGTCATTGAATGCATAAAAAGTAAAAAATGTCATTGTATGTCAAAAAAGTAAAAAAAAGTCATTGTATGTCAAAAACGTTAAAAAAGTCATCGTATGTCAAAAAAGTAAAAAAAGTCATTGAAAGTCGTAAAAAGTCATCATATGTCAAACAAGTAAAAAAAGTCATCGTATGTCAAAAAAGTAAAAAAAGTCATCGTATGTCGTAAAAAGTAAAAAAAGTCATTGATGTCAAAAAAGTAAAAAAAAGTCATTGTATGTCAAAAAACTAAAAAAAGTCATTGAATGTCGTAAAAAGTCAAAAAAGTCATTGTATGTCAAAAAACTAAAAAAAGTCATCGTATGTCAAAAAACAAAAAAAAGTCATTGTATGTCGTAAAAAGCAAAAAAAAGTCATCGTATGTCAGAAAAGTTAAAAAGTCATCGTATGTCGTAAAAAGTAAAAAAGTCACCGTATGCCGTAAAAAGTAAAAAAGTGTCAAAAAAGTGAAAAAAAATCATTGAATGTCATAAAAAGTAAAAAATGGCATTGTATGTCAAAAAAGTAAAAAAACTCATTGTATGTCAAAAACGTTAAAAAAAGTCATCATATGTCATAAATAGTTAAAAAGTTATATGTGAAAAAAGTAAAAAAACAGTAAGTATGTCAAAAACTAAAAAAAGTCATTGAATGTCATAAAAAGTAAAAAAAGTCATTGAATGTCGTAAAAAGTCATCGTATGTCGAAACAAGTAAAAAAGTCAACGTATGTCAAAAAAGTAAAAAAAAGTAATCGTATGTTGTAAAAAGTAAAAAAGTCACCGTATGCCGTAAAAAGTAAAAAAAGTCATTGATGTCAAAAAAGTAAAAAAAAAGTCATTGTATGTCAAAAAACAAAAAAAGTCATTGAATGTCGTAAAAAGTCAAAAAAGTCATTGTATGTCAAAAAAGTTAAAAAGTCATCGTATGTCGTAAAAGGTAAAAAAAGTCATATCTCAAAAAAGTAAAAAAAAAGTCATTGAATGCATAAAAAGTAAAAAATGTCATTGTATGTCAAAAAAGTAAAAAAAAGTCATTGTATGTCAAAAACGTTAAAAAAGTCATCGTATGTCAAAAAAGTAAAAAAAGTCATTGAAAGTCGTAAAAAGTCATCATATGTCAAACAAGTAAAAAAAGTCATCGTATGTCAAAAAAGTAAAAAAAGTCATCGTATGTCGTAAAAAGTAAAAAAAGTCATTGATGTCAAAAAAGTAAAAAAAAGTCATTGTATGTCAAAAAACTAAAAAAAGTCATTGAATGTCGTAAAAAGTCAAAAAAGTCATTGTATGTCAAAAAACTAAAAAAAGTCATCGTATGTCAAAAAACAAAAAAAAGTCATTGTATGTCGTAAAAAGCAAAAAAAAGTCATCGTATGTCAGAAAAGTTAAAAAGTCATCGTATGTCGTAAAAAGTAAAAAAGTCACCGTATGCCGTAAAAAGTAAAAAAGTGTCAAAAAAGTGAAAAAAAATCATTGAATGTCATAAAAAGTAAAAAATGGCATTGTATGTCAAAAAAGTAAAAAAACTCATTGTATGTCAAAAACGTTAAAAAAAGTCATCATATGTCATAAATAGTTAAAAAGTTATATGTGAAAAAAGTAAAAAAACAGTAAGTATGTCAAAAACTAAAAAAAGTCATTGAATGTCATAAAAAGTAAAAAAAGTCATTGAATGTCGTAAAAAGTCATCGTATGTCAAAATAGTGAAAAAGTCATTGTATGTCGTAAAAAGTAAAAACAGTCATCATATGTCAAAAAAGTAAAAAAGTCATTGTATGTCGTAAAAAGTAAAAAAAGTCATCGTATGTCGTAACAAGTAAAAAGTCCTTGTATCGTATGTTGGAAAGAGTCGTACGAGCTGGCACAGTGGAACATGTGTTGATCCACCAGGTGGATCCGATCTTTACCCAACACGTCCAGCCGCATGCTGAATCTGCCCTCGCCCGCTCGGTTCTTGGCCACGCACTCGTAGACGCCAGCGTGGTGCACCGTCACGATCTCGATGATGAACGAGTGCATGCCTTTCTCACACACCAGCATCTTGTGGTAGTCGTCGGGCCGGATGGCCTTCCCGTCCAGGTACCAGCACACGTCTGGCGTGGGGAGGCCTCCCACCTGGGGGCGCCATTGGGAGGAGTTACGACCTGGTACAATGGCTCGGTGTATTTATCTTTATATGTGTGTGTATGTGTGTGTGTGTGTGTGTGTGCGTGCGTGTGCGTGTGTGTCACCTTGAAGTCGATCCTGCAGAAGCGACCCTCCTCCACGGTGAGGTCAGCAGGGACCTGCAGGAAGCGAGGAGCGTAACACTTCTCCTGGATGGCTGAGCCCTCGTTCCCCCTCTCATCAGTCCCTGAGTGGCGTCGCCCCCTGCAGAGGCGGAGAGGAATTATTATTGTATTGGATGTAAGATTTTATCTGCGACGGCGTATTTGGGCCACTGTAGAAAAAAATAATAAAAATGGAGCCATGAGAGGGCGGTATTATTTTTCAAATGATTAATCTAGTGATTATTCTTATGATTAATCGACTAATCTAACAATTACTTTTTTCCATTAATCCAAGAATTTATTTTTCAGCGTCCCATGAATGTACGTATTCATGTTCTAATGAATCATCCCAACGTGTGACATCACTTGTTAAGGTCAAACTGGCATCTTATGGGTGTTTATTGATCGGGGCGGTTGGGCTAAGATGCTAGCGGTAGCTTTCACTTGTTGTCATAGCAACGGCGAACATCGGACACCTGAATATCGCCCCCTCTCTCGGCTCTGGTTTTTATATCTTTTATTGCTACAGGTCCTGATACTCCGTCATATTTTATCACTGGTCGAAACTAAAACAAGTTGTTTCCATCATCGGGATGATTTCATGAATGAGTCACAAGTGACTTGGAAAAGGCCGGTTGGCTTGTTATCATGATAACTGATGATGGTATTTACCAGAGTCCTCCGGTGTGTCTTCCTTCTGGTGAATCTGGCTGCAACACAAAGATCAGCAGAGAGGTGATCGCAGGTTCAACCATTCCAGTCTGACAACATGCCTGTGTGTGTCTGTGTGTGTGTGTGTCTGTGTGTGTGTGTGTGTGTTCTAACACAGTAGTTCTGTTGTCCTCATTCTCAGAAAGGAGGCAAGAAATAGCCACTGACGAATGTGTGTGTGTGTGTGTTTGTTGTATGTGAAAGGGGAGAGAATAGATGGTGCAAAGCCCTGTGAGGGGCAGAGGATTTTTAGACAGAACAACCCCCCCCTATACACACACACACACACGCACACACACACACACACACACACACACACACACAGGAGGCCCCGACAGGGAAACCGCCTCCCTGTGCAGCCATTCAGACCCAAACGTAATGATGTTTGGACTTCAATGGAAGCTGATGACGGTCAGTAACACATACACCAGTAACACACACACCAGTAACACACACACCAGTAACACACACACCAGTAACACACACACCAGTATCACACACACCAGTAACACACACACCAGTATCACACACACCAGTAACACACACACCAGTAACACACACACCAGTATCACACACACCAGTAACACACACACCAGTATCACACACACCAGTAACACACACACACCAGTAACACACACATCAGTAACACACACCAGTAACACACACACCAGTAACACACACACCAGTAACACACACACCAGTAACACACACACCAGTAACACACACATCAGTAACACACACCAGTAACACACACACATCAGTAACACACACACATCAGTAACACACACATCAGTAACACACACCAGTAACACACACACATCAGTAACACACACACATCAGTAACACACACATCAGTAACACACACCAGTACAATCTGAAACACACAACATTTACCAAACAACAAGGTCTCTGCTGTATTTATGTCTAGATGACCTTATATGGAGTGTTGAGGGAGCAGCTACAATGTTAGCGTAGCCTAGCACCATCAACCAGACTCCATTCAGAAAACCAGCGTTTTAACAGCAGTTATCTTGTGGTCTTGCAGACAGACCTAACAAAGCATGACTCAGCACGTTTTACTGATCACCATCATGATGGAGTTATTTCAGCATCCTTTTCATCTGGTTATTGATATTAAATCACAGATCAATACTTGATTCTGGTCCTCCAGCTGTGGTGAACCAGCCTAACGGGAGGCGTACATTCACTCCACCTCCACTTTGGTGTGATTTGTGTAATAGTGGTGATGTCCACTCACTGAATGAGCAGGTCTGTGTCGTACCTGGTCCAGGTGGGATTCTGAGAGCCCGTCTTGGTCCGACATGTTGTCGGGACCCAGCAGCCTGCGAGCCATTCGCTCCTCATAGGACAGTTTCTGTTGGACAGTTAGGATGTTAGATTGTAAACTACTGTAATGATGCACTTTGTCACATTTAAAACACACACACAGTGTGTACGTGGTAAAGTTGTTTCTTTTATTTGTTCACACCTGGCTGTTCCTCCTCCTGGCCTCCTTGGAGCGCAGCTTCTTCTCCAGGTCCTGGATCAGGGCGTCTTTGGAGCCCTGGATGTCTTCGTCGGTGGAGCGGGAGGATGAAGGCCGAGGGGCTACGGACTTCTTCAGGACGGGCTTGGGAAGGCTGTGGAGGAACGACATCAACCACTAGTATAATAAACTTCACTCATGAGAGGACAAATACAGGCTAAAGAACCATGCTTCCTCCTCTTTGAAGGTTCTTCTCAATCATCCAGATGTTATGAAGTCACATGGATTCAGACATTTAGCCATTAATCTTTTCTTCTTCAATGTTGGTATTCATTCCCAGGAGGTGAAAGGTCATAGCAAGTATTAAACCAATCAGGGGCAAACATGAGAACATGGTTCAGTCTGGTGGACAACAGAGTGTATTTTATTTATTAAAGAATTATTAAAGGAGCTGGAAGGAAGCACTCTGACTCACATGCTGGGCGGTCCTTTGTAGCCGGCGGGCAACGAGACGACGGCAGGAGCAACTCTGTTCTGACCGTTGGGAGTGATGTGCTGGGGCAGAGAGGAGGCGGGGGGAGAGGTGGGGGAGATGGGGGAGTGAGGGTGGGAAGGTGACACTGGGAGAGGCTGCTGATGGAAGGAGGAAGGAGAAGGGGGGGCCCCCATGGCGAGGAAGGGGCTGGAGGCGGAGTGGGAGGGGTGAGGCTGGGGGAGGCCGGAGTTGGGAGACAGCTTGGAGGAGGAGAAAGGGGAGAAGGCGGACTTGGAGGGCAGCACGGAGCAGAGGAAAGCAGCGGGCGCCGACATGGCGTCCTGATTGGCCGGCAGGGTGGCGCTGCCGAGGCCGGTGGCGCTGGGGATGCTGGGGGTGAGGGTGATGGTGGAGCGCATGGTGGTGCGGGGGAGGGAGGACGAGGAGGCGGTGGCGACGGGGTGAGGAGGGGTGGTGGAGGGATGAGGAGGAGGTGCAGCGGAGGGGTGAGATGGGGCAGTGGAGGGGTGAGGAGGAGGTGCAGCAGAGGGGTTAGGAGGTGTAGCAGAGGGGTGAGGAGGTGCAGCGGAGGGGTTAGGAGGTGTAGCAGAGGGGTGAGGAGGTGCAGCGGAGGGGTGAGGAGGTGGTGCAGAGGGTTGAGGAGGAGGTGCAGCAGAGGGGTTAGGAGGTGCAGCAGAGGGGTGAGGAGAAGGTGCAGCGGCAGCGGAGGAGGCCGGGGTGGAAATTGGAGAGCTGAGACTTGAGGAGGAGGAGGACTTGCTTGTGCCGTTGGCCTGGATCTGGATCTGGGTCTGGGTCTGGATCTGGATCTGGGTCTGGGCGACAGACTGGGTCTGGTTCTGACTGAGGCTGAGTGACTGAAACTGGGTCTGTGACGAGGACCTGGTGTTTGAAAAAGCCTGAGTCATCTTAGCATGACTCGGCGTCTCCGTGGCAGCTGGACTGTTGAGGTTCTGGTGGGAACTGGTCTGGTTCTCCTGGGCCTCCCTCAGAACACTCTCATAGCTGGGTGCCTGAAAGCTGGGCTGTGATTGGATGAAGTGCCTCGGCCGTGCGTAGTTGAAGGCACTGGGAGGGAAGGAAGGCAGGTCCGGCAGGTTCATGGTGTCTCCTG
>CM056823.1:1255000-1285000 GCA_029853015.1 Chelidonichthys spinosus
TCTGGTTAGCTCTGACCTCTGACCTCTGACCGTGTCCGGTGTCCGTCCTCTCCGCCGGTACAAACTAATGTCCAGCTTGTTTGCTCCCCGCCGGTGTGAACGAGCACGGAGCCGGGATGACATAAAGACCCCCAAAATAGAGTCCGCTTTCCGGGACTCTAAACATAGTCCGACCTTTCCGGGACGACACGGTACATATATTACGTTTCCACGATGAAACCAAGAACAACACCGAGGCTTCGTGTCGCGAGAGTTCCCGGCAGGTTAACGGGGGAGACCGGGAGAGACCGGGAGAGACCGGGAGAGAGGACTAGGAGGGAGGACCGGGTCTTACCTCCTCGGGGGTCCGACGCCGTCCTGGACGGGAGACAGGACTGTACCCGGATGAGGAGCGACACGAACTCCGCTCGGACCCCGCAACAGGTGACACCGCGCGCGTTCACGAGGCGGGGAGAGCGCGAGGAGACGGGGTCGCGCGGGGCCAGCTGATTGGTTCAATTATCCAAATGCCGAGATTCGTCATCACAGCAGCATCCATGCAACGGCCAATAATGTCACTATGTGTCCACACTGTACACACTATATATATATATATATATATATATATATATATATATATATATATATATATATATATATATTACCCTTGAAAGAAAGAAAGAAGGACAGAAAGAAAAGAAGAAAGAACAGAAAATAAATAAAAAAGAAAATAAAGTAAGAAAGAACAAAATAAAAATGTGTTTGAAGAAGGAATAAAACGGATAGAAAAAGTAAAGAAAGAAAGAAAGAAACCAATGTTCTTGTTTTTCTATTTAAGATGTGTACAACAGCGCCATCGTGTGGATTTAAAGATGCACTATAACAGATTAAACTGGATTTTCTCCTGAAAGTTATAAATGATGGAAATAATCCCGCATTGAAACAATACAAATTAGTAAATGAATAAATTATATATGAACACTTTTAAGTGAACTGAAATGATAAACTATGTTTCATTTAAATATTATAAACTCAATACAACTGATCATATGTATTTAGCAATTAAGTGATTAATTATAATCTAAAATAATAAAAGGTCGTGCCTCAATGTGACAAAAGGAGAAAAATAAGAAAATGTAAGGATTTTTTTTTTACTTCACAATAAGATGATTGATTAGCCAGCAGAGTATGACTCATTATCACATATAAGGAACGGCACCACAGAAGAAGAAGCACATTTATGGTTTAAAATAATATACAGACTTCTATACAACCAGAGAGGAGTCGCCCCCTGGTGGCCAGCATGGAGAACCATCTACTCACTCTGCAACAGGCATGTAGTCCTCTACCGGGCTGTCCGGCCACTCCGGAGGCGGAGGGAGGTTCATGGTGTCTGGCAGGAAGTCCTCGCCGCTCCGTCTGAAGGAGGAAGTGTCCTGTTGGAACGCGGCCTCCGTTTCCTGTCGGGGGGAAACCACTTCCTGCTGACGGACGGCCTCCACCTCCAGCTGCTCCTCCAGGTCTGCGTGAACATAAGGGGTCCCGGATCACGTCTTATTGTTTCAGAATGAGGTGGTGATAGAGTTGGTGCAGATCTAACCTGTGTAAACGTCCAGCAGAGCCGAGCAGGAGACGGTGCCGAAGCCGTTCAGGGCCACGCATTTAAAGAGGCCGGAGTCCTCCGGGAAGGCCTCGGTGATCACCAGCGTGCACAGCTCCTCTGCAGAGGAGAACACCGGGACACGAGGGAGTCACTCTTTTATATACGTTCTCCTTTCTGGTTCATACTCGTGTTTTATCTTCCTAGAACATCTTTACATGCTTTACATCAGCTTCTCTTTTAAACTATTCTCAAGCTGTTCCTCCTCTCCTCCACAGGGAGGCGCTGGTGGAACAAGTTAAATCAACAGTCCACATACGACAGATTTATTTGCAGCAATAATCTCACAAGTAGTTTTTTACATGAAAAACGCTGTAAAAACGCTGATGCAGCTATTTTTCATCCCTCACTTATAAAATATGAAACCATGAACCAGGACCGGATCTTTGACCTGGTAAAACCTCTGTGACTCGGATCCACATGGAACCTCCATCACACATGTGACTTCATGGACGTGAGATTTCACGCTGGATTCGTGTCATTGTAAAGATTATTCGGGTATCTAAGAGATCAAGAAGTGTCCAGAATTTCAAGCAATTTGGAGAAAAGTAAGAAAAACTAAAACCCGTTTCTTCAGAAGCCTCTGGGAACTCACCGGGCACCGATGCAGAACTGGCCTCTGGAAACAAGCAGAGAGACAAAAAGCTTTTATTTTGAAAGAATATAAAAATCCACCTGCTTGTGGTTCTGTTGTAACGCTGAAGGGATTCTGAGGTCATGTGACCCCGGCCCAACAAACAAACACACTCACTCTTGCGAAATATCCTGAAATCGTCCGAGTCCAGTACTTGTTCGTCCTCGCGGTACCACATGACCTGCAGGGGCGGAGTCCCCCTCAGCCTGCACTCCAGGACCACTAGCTGACCCTTCACCGTGGAGACATCATGGAGGCACTGAGGAGGAGGACTATATGTGAGACACGGACCTGTCAATCAGCAGGTAAGCCCCGCCCCCTAAAGCATCCCCTGCTTCCTGGTCTGGTGGACTCTAAATGAACCATAATGTACTAAATGAACATCATGCTGGATTGAAGACTTGGAACTAGATGTTGAGACCATAAACTCATGTTTACAATGTTTACTGAGATAATACATCAAGAGAGAAGTAGGACCATTTTCTCATAGACTTCTAGACAACCAGAGAGGAGTCGCCCCCTGGTGGCCAGCAGAGAGAAGTAGGACCATTTTCTCATAGACTTCTATACAACCAGAGAGGAGTCGCCCCCTGGTGGCCAGCAGAGAGAAGTAGACCATTTTCTCATAGACTTCTATACAACCAGAGAGGAGTCGCCCCCTGGTGGCCAGCAGAGAGAAGTAGGACCATTTTCTCATAGACTTCTATACAACCAGAGAGGAGTCGCCCCCTGGTGGCCAGCAGAGAGAAGTAGGACCATTTTCTCATAGACTTCTATACAACCAGAGAGGAGTCGCCCCCTGGTGGCCAGCAGAGAGAAGTAGGACCATTTTCTCATAGACTTCTATACAACCAGAGAGGAGTCGCCCCCTGGTGGCCAGCAGAGAGAAGTAGGACCATTTTCTCATAGACTTCTATACAACCAGAGAGGAGTCGCCCCCTGGTGGCCAGCAGAGAGAAGTAGCTGCTGTGTAAACGTAAACGAGGAAGAGGACGGTGTGATGGGGAGATAAATGAAAGCATGTGAACATGTTCTAGTAGAACCAGAGGAGGAGAAAGGAGATCCTCTTTAAGGTGTTTTACCTTCATAAAGGTCGGGGCGACTCCGGTCCCTGAGTTCTGGTTGGAGACGGGACTCTGAGTCTGGGAACAGAAGATTATTTGATTTTCATAATTAATCATTTAACATTTCAACAGTAAGGTCACACTAAATCACACTTTTATAATCAGATTGTTTCATCATATTCCTGATGGTGTCGGGCTGAAGAGGTGGCTGATGGGAGACGTAGTTACCCTCTGAGGGCTGACACACAGCGGCTGCACCAGGCTGGAGTGTCTCTGAGCGAGGACGGAGGAGGAGGAGGAGGAGGCCACGCCTTGGCAGGAGGAGGAGGAGGAGGAGATGGTCAGGGACATGCTGCTGGTCTTCTTCTGCACCCGCTGGACGCTGGGATTATATCAGATTAGCATTCTTTATACACTGGAGTATTCTTCACCTCACAGTAATTTATTCACTCAATATGTCGCCTTTTATCATCTGTTATGATTGTGTTACTTACTGAGCCATGTTTCAGTGGTCCAGGAGGCAGCGAGGTCGTCTCTCTACAAACACAGGACACAAGTTAGTGATGGAAGAGGACGTCGTCATGGTAACGTCACCCATCGCTATGCCCACTACATTGTTGAAGCCCTGAGTTCAGCATTTTAGCCGTCGCTATCTTGGATATGTTTGCAAGCAGTAGAAGGAAGTGACCATATTTGGACTGTGGAGGAGCGACGGGTGGATCTGATGAACACAAGCAGCAAACCAGCACCCTTACTGGATCTGGATCCATGTGGATTCTGGTGTGACGCTGCTAACAACGTTAGCTTCGTGATTCAAGGTTCAACTTTACAGCTAACTGCTTGACAGCGAACCATTTCAATCTAAACCTGGACCTGAACTTCCTGGATGCTTTTTCATCCCACATGGTCTCCATGAGTTCAGGGAATCATTTCACACCCCGAAGACCCCCAGACCCCCTGCTGGTCCCTGTAGAGCCCAGAGAAGGAGCTGACGGAGGAGGTGAAGGTTCAGGTTTCCGGGCTAAAATAAACTCGGCCTCCTCCGGAGACCAGCAGAGACTCTCTGAGCTGAGACAGATCTGTGTCTCCATGAAGAAGACGTAGATGGAAACCTCCACTTTACACCACATCCACCTTATCTACCACATCCACCTTATCCACCACATCCACCACATCCACCTTATCCACCTGATCCACCACATCCACCTTATCCACCACATCCACCACATCCACCACACCCACCACATCTACCTTATCCACCACATCCACCTTATCCACCACATCCACCACATCCACCTGATCCACCACATCCACCTTATCCACCACATCCACCACATCCACCTTATCCACCACATCCACCTGATCCACCACATCCACCTTATCCACCACATCCACCTGATCCACCACATCCACCACATCCACCTGATCCACCACATCCACCTTATCCACCACATCCACCTGATCCACCACATCCACCTTATCCACCACATCCACCACATCCACCTGATCCACCACATCCACCTTATCCACCACATCCACCTGATCCACCACATCCACCTTATCCACCACACCCACCACATCTACCTGATCCACCACATCCACCACATCTACCTGATCCACCACATCCACCTGATCCACCACACCCACCACATCTACCTGATCCACCACACCCACCACATCTACCTGATCCACCACATCCACCACATCTACCTGATCCACCACACCCACCACATCTACCTGATCCACCACATCCACCTGATCCACATCCACCTGATCCACCACACCCACCACATCTACCTGATCCACCACATCCACCACATCCACCTTATCCACCACACCCACCACATCCACCACACCCACCTGATCCACCACATCCACCTGATCCACCACATCCACCTGATCCACCACATCCACCACATCCACCTGATCCACCACATCCACCTTATCCACCACATCCACCACATCCACCTTATCCACCACATCCACCACATCTACCTGATCCACCACATCCACCTGATCCACCACATCCACCACATCTACCTGATCCACCACATCCACCTGATCCACCACATCCACCTTATCCACCACATCTACCTGATCCACCACATCTACCTGATCCACCACATCCACCACATCTACCTGATCCACCACATCTACCTGATCCACCACATCCACCACATCTACCTGATCCACCACATCCACCACATCTACCTTATCCACCACATCTACCTGATCCAGCACATCCACCACATCTACCTGATCCACCACATCCACCACATCTACCTGATCCACCACATCCACCACATCTACCTGATCCACCACATCCACCACATCTACCTGATCCACCACATCCACCACATCTACCTGATCCACCACATCCACCACATCTACCTGATCCACCACACCCACCACATCTACCTGATCCACCACATCCACCTTATCCACCACATCCACCTGATCCACCACATCCACCACATCCACCTTATCCACCACACCCACCTGATCCACCATATCCACCACATCCACCACCACCCACCTGATCCACCATATCCACCACACCCACCACATCTACCTGATCCACCACACCCACCACATCCACCTTATCCACCACATCCACCTGATCCACCACATCTACCTGATCCACCACATCCACCACATCCACCTTATCCACCACATCCACCTTATCCACCACACCCACCTGATCCACCATATCCACCACATCTACCTGATCCACCACACCCACCTTATCCACCACACCCACCTGATCCACCATATCCACCACATCCACCACATCCACCTTATCCACCACATCTACCTTATCCACCACACCCACCTGATCCACCACACCCACCTGATCCACCATATCCACCACATCCACCACATCCACCTTATCCACCACATCTACCTTATCCACCACACCCACCTGATCCACCACACCCACCACATCTACCTGATCCACCACACCCACCTTATCCACCACACCCACCTGATCCACCATATCCACCACATCTACCTGATCCACCACATCTACCTGATCCACCACATCCACCACATCCACCACATCTACCTGATCCACCACATCTACCTGATCCACCACATCCACCACATCTACCTGATCCACCACATCCACCACACCCACCT
Organism: Chelidonichthys spinosus; assembly: GCA_029853015.1. NCBI lineage: Eukaryota > Metazoa > Chordata > Actinopteri > Perciformes > Triglidae > Chelidonichthys > Chelidonichthys spinosus. The sequence continues at coordinate 1,261,479 of CM056823.1, forward strand.
GATCCACCACATCCACCTTATCCACCACATCCACCTTATCCACCACACCCACCACATCCACCACATCTACCTGATCCACCACATCCACCACATCCACCACATCTACCTGATCCACCACACCCACCTGATCCACCACATCCACCTCATCCACCACATCCACCTTATCCACCACACCCACCTGATCCACCACATCCACCTTATCCACCACATCCACCTTATCCACACACACATCCACCACATCTACCTGATCCACCACATCCACCACATCCACATCTACCTGATCCACCACATCCACCATCCACCACATCCCACTCCACCACATCCACCTTATCCACCACACCCACCTGATCCACCACATCCACCATTACTACCACCACATCCACCTTATCCACCACACCCACCTGATCCACCACATCCACCTTATCCACCACATCTACCACATCCACCACATCTACCTGATCCACCACATCCACCACATCCACCTTATCCACCACACCCACCTGATCCACCACATCCACCACATCTACCTGATCCACCACATCCACCACATCCACCACATCCACCACATCCACCTGATCCACCACATCCACCTTATCCACCACACCCACCTGATCCACCACATCCACCACATCCACCACATCTACCACATCCACCACACCCACCTGATCCACCACATCCACCTTATCCACCACATCCACCTGATCCACCACACCCACCTGATCCACCACATCCACCACACCCACCTGATCCACCACATCCACCTGATCCACCACATCCCACCACATCCTACCTTATCCACCACATCCACCACATCTACCTGATCCACCACATCCACCACATCTACCTGATCCACCACATCCTACATAATAACAATTCAAATGCAAAACAATAGAGAAGAAAAGAGATTCAGACTGATGGTGAAAATAGTGGAAATGAAGAAAATATCAAAGATCTCTCATATTTATTATGGCTCCAAAAACATTAGATCCTATATTTCCCATAATGCAACTTGATAGTGTCTTACAATAGACACTCCCTAATGAACAGCCGTGTGTTTTAGAGTGGGCTGAACTACATATTTTATAACATAGCTATTACATGATGTCATGGATGCACATTTACCTCAGAAATATAATCAGAATGAATTGACAGTTAATTGATAAATTGATAATTCATTCCGATGTGGATGGTTTTAATTGAACCAGATCTGAAAACAACATAATATCCCCATATTAATAAATCAGTCCAAGCCCACTGGGGTCCTGTTGGGGGGACCGGAGAGAGTCCACTAGAGTCCCCGACTGACCCAGTAAACTCCACTCGTGACCTTGAGTCATTTGAGATCTTCATCCATCATTGAAGATACACATTGTACCAACAGATTTACACCACACATCCACAGCAACACCAGGTTCATATCCGGTTACGGAAGCTCAATGGTGACGATATAATCTGACTAGACTACTTTTAGACCTGGATCCAGATCCAGTCCTGCCTCTCTGCTGTTGTTTACGTGTCTGATCGTCGGCAGTTAAACGTGGAACATTCAGGGTTTTAATCAGGCATTTCCACCTCTGATACACAACTCTGTTTTCATGCGTCATGGAAGGTGTTTATCCCCCCGGGACACCGATCGTCATCCTGCCCGTTCTGCCGCTGAACTTCCTCTCACATTCACAGGTGTTTATTGGTGTTGCCAACGCAAGGAGAGACACTAAGGTGTTCAGAATCCGGTAGAAAGACGGAGGAAAAACACTGCAAGCTGTTTATGTATCAGCTGTTGCCATAGAAACGGCCTCTTCCCTGCAATCTCATATTAACGGTTATTATTATGCACTAAATAAAGATGAGCTGTCCTGAATGACAGATCACAGCGGTAGAGCTGCACCTACCCACAATGCACCTTGTTAAAGTTAAGCAAACCACCCACTGTGTAATTCTAGACCTGCACACAACGCCACGGATCCCCCCCCCCCCCCCCCCCCCCAGCTGTGGACGGATTTAGCTCGGCGGCGGTCGTTCCAGCAGCAGAGTTGGACGAGTGCCGCCATCATTGCATAAGTCTATGTAGACTCTTCTTTGAATGACAGGCGACAAAATCTATGGAGATCAATAAAAATCTGCACCCAGCGGCCAAACAACGTTCAGCATTAAAAACACGAATAATCTGAACAAACATGGTTCATTCAACCAGATAAGTAACAGGAAGAGAAACAACTAAATCTCAAATATAACTGCGTGGTTGAATCAAGTGAAGGTTTCAGAGAAAGAACTTTAAAAACGTCTTTGTACATAAAACGTTAAATGTCATGGTTGGAAATGAAGTTAAACCAACGGTTTGGGATTAATGTCGGTGGTGAAATAAAGAGGTTTCACTTTAATCTGCCGGCAGAGACACAAATAGCAACGTCCAACAACAACAACAACACGGAGCTAGTTTTGCAGGAATTTGTCTTAAAAAGTCAAATATAATGAAATACAAATGAAAGGTTTCTCTTTTTTAAATCTGGTGACGCTTTAGATGAAAGGGTTCTTTAGGATTCATCATCTGGAAACCATGAATGATGTAGCGATCGGGTAGATGATGGGATACTTTCATCAGTATTGATCTCTCCTGGAGATCAAACAGACGTGTGGAGATCCATCCAGCTAAAACAACAACATGTCGACATGTTGCTGAGGGTTCATCCCCTGGGGAGCAGGAACCTCGTCAGTGGGACTCCTCCCCCACGTTTATGTTTTATTACTCTCCATTTCTCCCCCGACTCAACTCGTCTGCTGCTGGGACAGATTTAGCCCCGGCCAGGGTCACATGACCTCCCCGTCCACCAATCAGGGCTCAGCGTCCGGACACGGCGTCATGCAGGCATGCCAGGCCTGCACCCCCCCCCCCCCAACCCCCGGTATGTCTGGTGTTGCCTCACCCTGCTAGATATATAACTCTCACACTTTAATTTCCACTTCTACCCTAGAAACGGATGTAACAGATTAACAGACAGATAGAGATTACAGATTAGAGATACAGAGATGACAGACAGAGAAGATCAATAGGTCAACACATTGATACGGGGGCAGTATCTATCCTTCATACGTCTCCTCACACAGTTGAACGGAGAACAGGACTCACCTGTCAGCTGACTCCCAGCAGGATCAAACAAACTCAATCAGACGTTTTGATCCGACAGGAAGCGTGAACGATCCAAACGTCTGTGAGTGTCACGGCTCGGTCGCTGCTCCTCTGAGCTGACACACATCCACAGGGGTGACAGAGTGTGTGTGTGTGTGTGTGTGTTGAGGGGGGTCGAGGTGGTGGACTGGGGTGAGGAGGGAATCCGAGGCTGGGGGGGGGGGGGGGCAGTAAGGAGGCTCTAAATCAGAGTTGGTCACTGGTGACGGGAGTGAAGCTAGATTCTGCTCACAGAAAACACATTCAACCTCCAGAACATTTCACAAGACGACAATGTGGCTGACGTGATGTCATGAGTGTGAGACAGGAAACCTGCAACTGGTGCCAGGGGGTCTTCGGGAGGGGGAGGGGACACATGAGCCGACACCTCCAAGGGACTTTCTTTAATCCAAAACACAAATCTGAACCATCAAGTCCAGCGAGAATGGCGATTCAGAAGAACCTCGCTTCCATATCTGCTTTCTGGTCTGGTGGACTCTAAATGGACCTGTCAATCAGCAGGTAAGCCCTGCCCCCTAAAGCATCCCCTGCTTTCTGGTCTGGTGGACTCTAAATGGACCATAATGTACTAAATGAACATCATGCTGGATTGAAGAAGACTTGAAACTAGAGATTGAGACCATAAACTCATGTTTACAATGTTTACTGAGATAATACATCAAGAGAGAAGTAGGACCATTTTCTCATAGACTTCTATACAACCAGAGAGGAGTCGCCCCCTGGTGGCCAGCAGAGAGAAGTAGGACCATTTTCTCATAGACTTCTATACAACCAGAGAGGAGTCGCCCCCTGGTGGCCAGCAGAGAGAAGTAGGACCATTTTCTCATAGACTTCTATACAACCAGAGAGGAGTCGCCCCCTGGTGGCCAGCAGAGAGAAGTAGGACCATTTTCTCATAGACTTCTATACAACCAGAGAGGAGTCGCCCCCTGGTGGCCAGCAGAGAGAAGTAGGACCATTTTCTCATAGACTTCTATACAACCAGAGAGGAGTCGCCCCCTGGTGGCCAGCAGAGAGAAGTAGGACCATTTTCTCATAGACTTCTATACAACCAGAGAGGAGTCGCCCCCTGGTGGCCAGCAGAGAGAAGTAGGACCATTTTCTCATAGACTTCTATACAACCAGAGAGGAGTCGCCCCCTGGTGGCCAGCAGAGAGAATGACAGTTTAAAGGCACTTCAGCTTCGGCTTCACTTTTCAATGATCAGTCTGTGAGGTCTTGATGTTCATCCATCAGTTTGAATGTTACTTTGTGGACAAAAGGGTAATTATTATCATGTAATGTCTGTAGTCAGAATGATGGGAGCGGCTGGAGGAGAGATCATAAAGAAATAAAAAAAATAAAAACGTCTGCTGGTGTTTGAACAACAAGGTGGATCTCTGGTCAGTCAGTATTGAAATAAAGCTGCTGTGGGTCGTGAGGCTCTTTAGAGTAAACAACAACAACAACAACAGCTTGTCACCACTTATATTTATTGTTGTCTCACTGTCTTTGCTTCTTTACATGGAAACACAGGTTAGTGTGGGAGGTTACAGTATAGATGCATCCAACATAAAGGTCCAGTGCAAACAAATAAGTATGCTAAAGCAATGAAATGGTTAAGGGGAATATATATTCTTCATATCTTCATATCATATTTGGTATCTTTACAATTTACACAAACACAAACGACATATTGCCCTTTTTTCGAAGAGTTGGGCAACTTCATTGACATTTTATTATCCTGGTCGTTATAATAGCAAACCGCGATATTAATGGAGATACTCATCAATAAGGATAAACAGTGGAGGATCGTGGGTTCATTTTATTATCAGGATAACCGCGGATATCGTAACGAGTGACTTTAGAAAGCTGTTTATCTCGTTATCGTGGTGGAGACGTGAAAAATAGATCCTGATTTAGAAATACAGGATAAATATATCTATATAAAAATATTATTTTACTGTATTCATGCAGGGTACCCTTATGATTTATCATCATTAAATACAGAATTAGAGTTTCTTTAAAATGATTCCAGTATGTTTTGGAGCCATTTTAAGCATATTTTGTTGATTATCAGGATAATACGGTGATATGATGTTTCCATGATGACTAAAATGTCACTAAAACATCTGGAATCACTTTACATTTTTAATGAGTCACGGATAGCAAACATCTTTTTGTTTGTTGTTGTTGTGAAAAACAATAAAATGATGGAAAATGAGATGATCATGAATCATAAGGTCTTGCAGTATAAATAATGGATGAATACATGTTCCACGTCTCTACCACGATAGTGAGCTACACAGTCACTGTTTTCTCAATTATCCTGACTATGTAAATTCACCATGATCAACTTATCGTATCGTCCCGTCAGATTAGAAGTGATAAACGTTTGGGAAATATCTCGTTAACGGACGATAATAGTGCAGTTTGTATCACCGTTCACAGTTAGAGCCGTCAGGAAGATCTAAACGCTCTCCTTCACCTCCTCTTCCTCCTCCTCTTCATCAGAACAAACGTCTCAAACTCAACACTCATGTGCAGTTTGGCGCCACCTGCTGCAGCTCAAATACATTTGCTGCCGTTTTCTTGAACCAAGCTTTTTATTAAGAGATACGACAGCGTATTAGGGTTGCTGTAGGAAAAAAAAAAAATATGAATTTCAAGCCAGATCTGTGTTCCCTCTATCGATCCACCGCTGACTTCCTGTCCCAATACCTCGCTGACCGACTTCCTGTCGACTTCCTGCTCTCTGAACAGCTGTTCCCGTCCACATCTCACCCTCCCACTCAAACACTTTCTCAAGAAACGGCTCGGCTCCATTGATTCCTCTTATTAGTGATCTATGAAACACGACCTTCATCCCTTCAGAGAGGAAAGATTCCACCAGTGAGGGAAGTGACCATATATGGACTGTGGAGGAGCGACGGGTGGATCTGAACATCACACAGACACAATGCAAGACTTACAAAAACGTTAAAATGTCCACATGTACGACGTTTTCGAGTGCTGAGAATGTGTTCGCTAGGAAACGTTTGGACGGCGGGTGAAATATAGTCGCATCACATTTTATCTTCCGTTGGAAACTGAACGCAGCTAAGCAACCGTGTACGAAGAGAAAAAAAGCATTTTGTTGCTGCTAACCAAACCTCTCTACTCGTGTAGCCATATTTTAGCGCGCATGTTAGCGAAAAATGGTAGCCCAGGTTAGCCCACTAAGATTATTTCATGCTCCTGTTTTTTTTTTCAACGCGCCATCGCCATGACAACCAGCCATCCAGTATGGCGTTTCTCCACTTCAACGAAATGTCGGAAATCTGCTAACAAGTAGCAACGAGACAGTAATGATCAGAAAAAGTTCATTTTTCCAGTTTAAAATATTCTCACAGAACCAGCTGTAATATTTCAAGTCCGTAATAAAAAACTATCACTGAATATAAAACATTTGGCACATTTCGACAGCGTCAACATTCAAGAGTAAATATATAATAAAGAGGATAAAGTAACTAAGTTGAGCACAAATATAGAGAATAAACGGATTAATGAAGACAAAACTGCAAATTCACATTGGAAGGTAAAACCAATTATTTCATGTTAGCTATTAAACATACGAACACGAGCGACATTTGCGTACATTTTGTTGATCTCCGATGTTTCGGCCTCCTGAAAACACGGATTCTCTCTCCAACTCAATCAGCTGTGATATGTTTATTCTCCAGGAATCTAATCGATCAAAGCCTGTTTTCTTTGGTTTGTTGTGTCAGTAACTGATCCCAGGTCTGCCGCGACGACATATATGTAGATATATCTATATCCATATACACACATGTATACACGCTCAGCTGTACAAAACCCATGAAATACTTTTGAGCCGGTTACTGTGGAGTCGTTTTGTATCCTGCTCATAATTATTATGGAATAATAAAACGTAGATATACTTTTAATTACGTGAATGCATGACATCAGCCTCGTTTGTCCTGTAATATGCATTATAACCACTGGGAGCAGTGGCGAGCTTGTCGAGCATCGAGCTCGTGTGGTGATACGACAAAATTGGAGATCAGAAATACAATTTTAGAAGTCGATGTGTAGCGAGGACGCTGACGTAGCAATTTTAGCAGTAATTACTTTGGTGCTGTTGTACCCGGTCTGATCCCTGTGGTGCGCCCTCTAGAGGTTGTCTACGTGTCACGTAGTTCAAAAGCAAGTATGATGGACCCTGAAGACCAGCAGGAACTGGTCCAGAGGAGACTCAAACTGGGATCGAGAGCTGCTGGATTAAGACTCAAATCAAAAGAGATGATTTGGAAACTGATTTGAGGTCAGATGGATTAGAGTGATAACAAGGAAGACCTGACGACTCGTCCAAACTAATTCAAGCCTGACTTGTTCTTTTCTAACGAGGTTCAGGTGGACGTTTACAGCGATGGATTCAGGTTGGAACGGGACGATATGTTGGTTTACTGTCAAGATATTACCCTGAAAATCATCCAAATATGTTTTAAATCGACTGGAATCACTTCAACTCACAGCTTTTATTTTATTATCCTGTTCATGGAAACTCTGATTGTTCTTAAACAGAACTGGTGGATGGATGATGTTTGGGCGGTAAACTGACTTCCTGTCCCTCTAAGTAACCGCCAACGAGAAGCTCCTCCTTCACTAACATTACACGTGATAATAAAACACTGTCTGATAACACGATGTGGAAGCAGCAGTGACTGGTTGCTAGGCGACAGTAGAGACAAAGGTAACGGAAAAAACAAATCCTCTGTAAACCAGACTAGTTCGGACTTTGCAGTCTTTGAAGGACGCAGCCGACGTAGACCCAAAATGCAGACCAATGTGGACCCTGAAGGTCGACGTGGACCCCAAACGTAGACCAAATTAGACCCAGAACGTCGACATGGACCGTGTCCTCTGAAGGATGTTACTTCATTGGTTTGGAAATTGATGATAGAAATCATCAACATGAAAAGCAGTAATAAGAAAAAGTGGAATGACAGAGTTCTTGGTCCCGGTCTTGGGAATGCCCAGAAGAAGAAGGACCAAGTTTCCTCCCTTTAAGACGTGTTGCTTCCAAGAAGACGAACCAGCTGAGCGCCGGAGGACGTGGTCCTCCTCCGGTCCGAGATCGGAGGAAGAGGAAACAGTGATCCTCCGCCGCCAGGCATCGTTATATAAATAACTGATAAACACATAACTAGTAACTGATACGACGGAGAAACAAAAACAGAAGAGATGTGAGCTGAACCTGGATCCGGATCCGGAGACCAGATGTCCATAAGAAGTCGCCAGTTTGGATAAAAACGAAACACAAAAGGAGTCTGGACTCTCTTCACGGTTTCCCTGGTGACGGTTTCCCCGGCGATGGTTACTCCCAGTAACCGTGGAGTCTGTTTCTGCTCGTTGTACCATTTAACGCCGGCGTGGGCGGTGAGGTGGCGGCGGGTTCAGAGATGCCGCTGTGATGAACTCAGCTGTGAATCCACGGACACTTTAAATGGAGACGAGACAGAGCGACGCGTCCAGGAATATGTCGTTGATCTTTGAACCGCTGCCTCGGAATGTATAAAAACCCAGAACAACGAAGCTGATCCCAGAGCAGCAGGTCCAGATGTTACCAGTTGAAGAGCGAGTTCTGTCCCAGGGTCATGAAGTAGATCTGACTGCTGCCCCCCGACTGCACCGAGGCGAAGAAGACCTGCAACGGGACGAGACACTTACAGGATGCTGCAGAAAGCAGGGAGACGTTTAAAAGGTGAAGACTGGATCTGGTACCTTGTCGTTCCTTTCACACAGGAACTTGAGTTTCTGGGCCTTTTTGTGCATGAAGACTCCCTCCAGGTTCCCGGTGTTGGCTGACCTCAGCTCGATGGCCTTCTCTCCCCAACCCATCACCTGGTTGGACTGCAGGTAGGCTGGAGGGGGGGAGACAGAGAATCACTACCTTCTTACTTTCAGTCCACCGTGTCCCAGAATCTGGTTCAGGAGAGTCAGAAAGAGAGTTGGGACAAAAGACGAGAGTCGGGACGAAGGACGAGAGTCGGGACGAAGGACGAGAGTCAAGACGAAGGACGAGAGTCAAGACGAAGGACGAGAGTCGGGACGAAGGACGAGAGGCGGGACGAAGGACGAGAGTCAAGACGAAGGACGAGAGTCGGGACGAAGGATGAGAGTCAGGACGAGAATCGGGACTAAGGACGAGAGTCGGGACGAAGGACGAGAGTCGGGACCAGGGACGAGAGTCAGGACGAGAATCGGGACTAAGGACGAGAGTCAGGATGAGAGTCAGGACGAAGGACGAGAGTCGGGACTAAGGACAAGAGTCAGGACGAAGGATGAGAGTCGGGACGAAGGACGAGAGTCGGGATGAGAGTCAGGATGAGAGTTGGGACGAAAGAAGAGAGTCAGGACAAAGGACGAGAGTCAGGACGAAGGACGAGAGTCAGGATGAGAGTCAGGACAAAGGACGAGAGTCGGGACGAAGGAAGAGAGTCAGGATGAGAGTCGGGACGAAGGAAGAGAGTCGGGATGAGGTCAGGACGAAGGACGAGAGTCGGGATGAGAGTCGGGACGAAGGACGAGAGTCGGGATGACGTCAGGACGAAGGACGAGAGTCGGGATGAGAGTCGGGACGAAGGATGAGAGTCGGGACGAAGGACGAGAGTCGGGATGAGAGTCGGGACGAAGGACGAGAGTCGGGATGAGAGTCGGGACGAAGGACGAGAGTTGGGATGAGAGTCGGGACGAAGGACGAGAGTCGGATGAGAGTCGGGACGAAGGACGAGAGTCGGGATGAGAGTCGGGACGAAGGACGAGAGTCGGGATGAGAGTCGGGACGAAGGACGAGAGTCGGGATGAGAGTCGGGACGAAGGACGAGAGTCGGGATGAGGTCAGGACGAAGGAGAGTCGGGACGTGAATTTGGCGTGATGGAACGTACCGACGGACGCGGGCATCTCGCCCCACTGCAGCACCGTGTCCTTGGTGATGCGTCCGTAGGTGTCGATGTAGACGCCCTCGTCCTCGTAGCAGACCAGCACCTCGGTCCCAGCGCTGTTGGGCAGGATGATGATGGCGTGTGGACGGATGGAGCCCTGGATCTACAACACAAACACACAATATTCACAAGAAATGTAGCAATAAAGTCAATACCAATGTCCATATCTAAACAGCATCCGGCCAGCTGGGTGACGATGCCTTCACACCAAACACAAACCAGCAGATATGAATTCTCCTGCTGCTAATTCATTATCCATAAAAACTTGTCGAGTCTCTTGTCGCCATGGAAACAACCAGCCTGTTTTCCCTCCTCCCACTAAAGTTAGGTAGCGTTACCGGAGTGTGAGCCACGACGATCCGGAGCATCAGGACCGGCATCCACAGACGCAGCGCGATCTTGATCCTCTGACGGGGAATCAGCATCGCGGCGCAGCTCGCAGGCGGCCGCGGAGGACGCTCGGACGTGTGCACTTCTTTACGTGGGCGAGCGACGCGATGCCAGCGGCTTTTATGTGTGTGTGTGTGCGTGTGTGTGGAAAGATGAGCATGCAAGAAGAGTACGGCCGAATCCGACAACGAAGTCCTCAAGAGTTCTCAGAGAAAAGTGGACCAGAGTGTGATGGAGGTCTGGCTTTAAGTGAGCCAGTTCAACAGCATCTGTTACTGAGTGAGAGAGAGAGAGTTTTAAAGCTCTGTGGGAGAGGAGAGGGAGCGTGGGAGGAAGCCGGAGAGATGGGATGACATCATGGCGGTGTCGGAGTCGGAGTGTGTGAAGTTCATAAAGCAGATCAGCGAGGAGGAAACCAGGTCAGGAGAAAGGAGGACGAGGTATTTCTGGATCTCCGTGTAGAAAGTAGATCACGGTCGAGGCTGATGGGAGATGTGTGTGTGGAGGTGAGAACCAGGTGTAGATCACAGCCAGTCCCCTGATCCGGTCTCTGGTCTACATACTGCAGTAGATCCTCACTCCAAACTGGTGTCAGTATGACTATGAGTCACCAGATCCTGCAGCAGGATCTACATGCCCACGCTAAAGACAAGACCTGCTCGGTTTCTAATTGTCCCGGCGGTGGGCGACGCGTTCACATTTAAAGGCACAGACTCATTTCACACAAACATCTCTGGGGATGAAAACACTTATCAGTCGTTATTACTGCAGAAGGGTTGAGTCTCCAAACTCAGAGGAAGTGACCATATTTGGACTGTGGAGGAGCGACGGGTGGATCTGATTAACCCCGAGCAGCACCCTTACTGGATCTGGATCCATGTGGTAGCGACCTGTCAATCAGCAGGTAAGCCCCGCCCCCTAAAGCATCCCCTGCTTTCTGGTCTGGTGGACTCTAAATGGACCATAATGTACTAAATGAACATCATGCTGGATTGAAGAAGACTTGAAACTAGAGATTGAGACCATAAACTCATGTTTACAATGTTTACTGAGATAATACATCAAGAGAGAAGTAGGACCATTTTCTCATAGACTTCTATACAACCAGAGAGGAGTCGCCCCCTGGTGGCCAGCAGAGAGAAGTAGGACCATTTTCTCATAGACTTCTATACAACCAGAGAGGAGTCGCCCCCTGGTGGCCAGCAGAGAGAAGTAGGACCATTTTCTCATAGACTTCTATACAACCAGAGAGGAGTCGCCCCCTGGTGGCCAGCAGAGAGAAGTAGGACCATTTTCTCATAGACTTCTATACAACCAGAGAGGAGTCGCCCCCTGGTGGCCAGCAGAGAGAAGTAGGACCATTTTCTCATAGACTTCTATACAACCAGAGAGGAGTCGCCCCCTGGTGGCCAGCAGAGAGAAGTAGGACCATTTTCTCATAGACTTCTATACAACCAGACAGGAGTCGCCCCCTGGTGGCCAGCAGAGAGAAGTAGGACCATTTTCTCATAGACTTCTATACAACCAGAGAGGAGTCGCCCCCTGGTGGCCAGCAGAGAGAAGTAGGACCATTTTCTCATAGACTTCTATACAACCAGACAGGAGTCGCCCCCTGGTGGCCAGCAGGGAGAATGCCAGGTTAAGGCGCTTCAGCCTTGGCTTCACTTTCCAGAACCGTAATATGATTATGGACTGTTGTTGTTTTTTAAACTCCATAATATCCGTATCGACCCCACAGACCGCGTACCCGTCGGGCTCCATGTGAAACCCAGACTTCCTTTAAAAACATCCCTACAGCTTTAAGTGAGAGACGGTAAAGACGAGAAGAAGAAGAGGAATTAAAAACAGAGAAAAGTGTTTGATGGCTACAGAACAAGTGGGAGGAGAGATGAGGAGGAAAACCGGAGAGCAATGAGTGACATGTGAGTGGGAGGAGGAGGAGGAGGAGAGGTGCATCCTGGGAGATGGAGAGGTGATGTGGTTGAATAGAGAGACAACAGCTCTCTACATCTCTAAATATTTAGCTTTTTACTAAAAATATGTTTTCCTATGGAAGCCCTGAGAGTCCAGGAGAGAAATATATCTGGTGATCCATTTTCAAAGATAGAAATGGTTTTCTCTCAACGTTGAAAAAAAGTTTTCCTTTTTCCACAGATCATAACTTCTTCCTCCACGTGTTCACGGATGAAAAATAATTAATATAATAACTGTTCTTCTACCCGCTGATCTCAGATCAGAACTAAAATGTACGAATAAATGCAAATGTCCCGTCGAACCTTCGCTTTGCGTTTGGTGTGAAGACCGTTTTGCAGACAGACAGTGAGACAGACAGTCAGTGAGACAGGCAGACAGACAGTGAGACAGACAGTCAGTGAGACAGGCAGACAGACAGTGAGACAGACAGACAAACAGACAGTGAGATGGGCAGACAGTCAGACAGTGGGACAGACAGACTGTCAGTGAGACAGGCAGACAGACAGGACTCTCACGTGTGTGGGCAGGTAGAGGTCGTAAGGCGTTCCTGAGTCGACGTCGATGGCGTGGAAACCGGACAAGGAGCCGTAGATGACCTTTAACCTCTGACCTTCCTCCACCGTCAGGTCGACGCTCAGCGGCCTTTGAGGCAGAGCCCTGAATGACTGGGGGGACAAACAAAGACGATGACATCATCACCTTGAATAAAGCGTGTGTGTGTTTCCATGGAGACGGACGATGACTCGGTAAATCCTCACACACACATGCATGTTGTATATTTCTGTCCTCCCAGGAGACCGAGGGTTAAACCACGTGGAACAGAAACCAGCTCAGGCCACCAAGGACAGAAAGAAATGGGACGCGGCCGACAATCTGAGTGTCACGTCCCATTTAGATGAGGACTCTAACGAGGTCTGACCACCAATCAAGGACTCAGGAGGATCTAGTTTCTCCTTCTCTGGTTCAGACTAGTATTATGGGTTCCTACTAGAACGTTCTAAAAACACTTCATTTCCCATCAGGCACCTTGAAAGCCATGAACTTGTGGTAGGGTTTGGGGGCCCAGGCGTAGACCTCCACGGCGTTCTTCAGCCCAATCACCAGGAACTTGATCTTGTCGTAGCGCACTGAGGAACCGGACGAGAAAACAAATATATTATTACAGAATAAACTTCTCTCTCTCTCTCTGAGGGGGTCTGCAGGATCTAAACCTGGACTTGTCCTGGTTCAGGGTCTACTCACCCACTTTGTAGTGGACGCAGCCCTCCAGGTCCCCTACCGAGGTCCAGCCCTGTCTCTTCTCCCCCTCGGGGTCGTTGTGGAGGATCTTATTCCTCAACCAGGACAGGTAGTACAGACGCAGCTTGTTCTTCTTCCCTGCAGACCAGACATATTAAACACTAACACTATTATTCATGATAATTATGAAGCCCTTGGTGATGCTTCACATGAGATGCAGGATGAATCCTGAACGAGGACCTGCTGCTGTTCTTCAAGCCTCCGGAAACCGAAGAGTTCAAGTATCAGAGCAGTACTATTACTACGGTTATATCAGTGGGACATATAATAATAATAAGTCAAATCAAACAGGGGGTCTGCAGACCCTCTGCAGGGGGATTAGCATGAATCCAGCCATGATAAGCCAACATGATGTCTGAAGAACCTGAGATGGTGATGAGGACGTTCAGGCCCTCCAGCACGTCCATCTGCTGGAAGCGGCGGCGGCTGATGAGCGAGTAGACCTTCCCCTGACCGCTGCGGTCCAGCAGCCACAGCCCGTTCTCCGTGCCCACCAGAAGGTTCACACCTGCAGGACCAACAACGGGACTCAGACCCAGAACCACCTGCTGAACCAGCACCAGTACCATCGCTGACAGAAGGACTACGAACCCCAGAGTCCGGCACACAGAACCTCCGTGTTGAACTTCTTCTTGTACTTGCGGATCTCCGGCGTGTCGCTCTGCGGCCGGATGTTGGTCGGGTTCACGTTGACCACGGAGCCCTTCCTGTGGTTCTGCTCGCCCTTACTGCCCACTAGAGGAGGGGAGGGGGAATGCATGTAGAGGGGCTTCCTGTACTCAGATGCATGAAGGTGTGTTGTGAGGGTGGAAGTCTCACCGGGGCTCTGCGGCGGCGATGACGTGGGGATCAACCGTGGGTCGATGAAGGACAGGAAGGAGGAAGAGGAGGATGAGGAGGTGTTCTTACCAGTCGGGCTGCTGACGGCCTGATGAAGGAGAACACTTTACTCCTCCACATCACAACACCTGGATCCATTCCACCTCCCTGACTTTATTACTGCACATGCACTCATTCATCTAAACTGAGCCAACAGCTCCCTCTGGTGGACCAATGTGACTAATGCAACTGCTCCTGTGATACTGTGGATCTGGTGCTTTTCTTCTTTGGATCTCTGGGTAAATTAATTTATATTAAAGACATGACTGTGATTTATGCTGGTCATTAATCTATTTAACCTTAACTATTAAATTAAGAATCATGGTTAATGAGCAATTGTTGAATGTTTATAGTTTTCAAAATAAATGAACAAATTTATATATATATATATATATATATATATATATATATATATATATATATATATATATATATAGGTAGGTAGGTATATATAATTTGTATTTTATTATTATTATTTTTTATATTTTTTTCATTTTTATTTTATCTATTTCCATCCATCCATCCATTTTCTACCGCTTATCCTGTATTCAGGGTCGCGGGGGGGGGGCTGGAGCCGATCCCAGCTGTCATTGGGCGAAGGCAGGGTACACCCTGGACAGGACGCCAGTCTATCGCAGGGCCGACATGTAGAGACAAACAACCATTCACACTCACATTCACACCTACGGGACATTTAGAGTCACCAATCAACCTATCCCCATCCTGCATGTCTTTGGACTGTGGGAGGAAGCCGGAGAACCCGGAGAGAACCCACGCTTACACGGGGAGAACATGCAAACTCCACACAGAAGGAACCAGGGGCCGACCCGGGGATCGAACCCAGGACCCTCTTGCTGTGAGGCGAGAGTGCTACCCACTACACCACCGTGCAGCCCATTTTATCTATTTATTTGTTAAAATAAAAAGGAAATTATGTATTTATGTTGTGCTGTATAATGTACTACAATTTCGATTTCAATACAAATATGAATGAAAAAATAAATAAATAAAATAAATGAAACATTTTGTACTTATGCATTTTTCTTTGTTTTCCTTTGGCTACTGAAAAAACGAAGCGTGAAGTTTCAGTCCTTCTTTCAATCTGATCAATCAGATTAATAAAATGTATCTGATAATCAGATTAATCAGATTCATTACTCACATGCAGGTCCTGGTGTGTGGGGGATCGAGGGGATCGAGGGGATCGGGGGGATCGGGGGGATCGGGGGGCCGTGGGCGACTGCGAGTAGTTGAGTTCACACGTCCGCTGCTGCTGGCCCAGTGCATTGTGGGTGGGACTGGAGGAGGAGGTTTTCTGCAGGAGGTCTGGCAGCATGTAGGCGTCGTCTGAGATCTGGGGGTCACGATCAAGAGGAGGGGGGTCAAACAGTCTTCCTATTGTTTATTCATTTACCTACGTACGTCACTGAAGTGTTGTCTGCTGATTGTTGTACATTATGTGTAAATAAAAGGTGTTTCTTCCTTTTGTTTAAACATTCTGACCAACAATTAATTTAATTGAATAAAGTGTGGAACCGTGGGATCTGAGAGAAATGATCTATTGAGAGTATTTAATGCTGCATTAATCACATTCCTTCGGCTTCATGGGTCATTCTAAAGTGGATTTGGTTTAATGAGGAGCCGTGGATCTGTGTCATCATCATGCAGAGTTGTGTGTCCTCCTGATATAATCCTGAGATAAGTCTCATCAGCGAGCTGCTTCCATCGTCTACACTCCAACAGGACGATCTGGCGCCCTCTAGCCGTCAAACGCTGGTGATGCATGACTGACCTGGTTGAGGTTGTGGTGAGGCTGCAGCACGATGCCATCAGGGATTCCTCGGAAGTATCTCCCCTTCCCGTTGGACAGGCCGGACCTGAGTCACAGACAGACAGGCAGACAGACAGACAGACAGGCAGGCAGGCAGGCAGACAGACAGACAGACAGAGAGGTTGCTGCATTTATTAGTCACGAACCAGATCGATGCATACTGGAGATTCAAGCACATTTCCAGGAGCATTTCCATGCTTTTCCAGCCCCTTCCAGCTGTGGTAAACTCCATATTTGTACCAATCCAATGGTCAGTATTCAGTCTACTTATTCTGTCACTTGTTCATCACATTAAATGAGATGTTCTTGTCCTCTAAACAACCAACATGATGTTTGGAGACAGCTTTTTACAGAAGGACCACAAATGAAAGGAAAACTAATTCCACTAACAGATCCACAGAAATATAATCACCAACTATTTTCATCATCTGTTCATCATCAAAAGTCATTTTTCATAAAGAAATGTCAGGAAATGCTGTTTTCAGTCCCTCAGATATGGAGATCTTCTTTTCTCTGTTCTATCATAGATGTCATCACATACAACATACATTTATAGACCTTTAGTCTACATCCAAGCACTCTTTAAACCATGAACACACCACACTAAAATATTTTCAAGGGTTTCCAGCACCCGTACCAACCCTGAAGTAAACATAGTAAATATAAAATCTAAAGGGACGTTTGTGGGAACGTTCTTGTCTCAGCTTCATAACTTCACACTGAAGACTTCAAGGTTCAACGTCGTTCAGCTTCTCAGTAAAGAAGAATTCTCAGTAAAACGATGATCATCGTTGTTGGTTTCACAACTGGATTTGTAAAAGTCTCAACATCAGGCTGCGTTTCATAATCGTGCTGTTTGGAAACACAACGTCTCAACTGTGACTTCCTGCTGTCGACGCCACGTTGCCTTATTGGGAACCACAGAAGCATGCAGCAGTTATAACAGCGGTGATGAAGATCTCACCTGCCCCGCTCCTCGTCGTCGCTGCTGCCGACCTCGTCGCTGGATGAAGAGTAGTCTGTGGCCTTGTTGAGCCGGACCAGAGCCGACCGGACCGCCTGCAGGACGACAACAACGTCAGATTCCTGTTTTTCTAGTCTGTTCGCCCACTAAAGGTGCTTCATTCACACCAGGGTCAAAGGTCAGATCCCCCCACTTTCACTGACTGCAGAGCTGAATCTCCAGGACCTAGAATGAACACTTTGTTTTACAGCCACGGTAGTTGAAACCCGTTCATTTGTGAAATTTTAGTGCTAAACTTTAAGTTTTCACTCCTGAAAATACCCAGTAAATAAAAATACCCAGTAAATAAAAATACAGCAGTAAATAAAAATACCCAGTAAATAAAAATACAGCAGTAAATAAAAATACCCAGTAAATAAAAATACAGCAGTAAATAAAAATACCCAGTAAATAAAAATACCCAGTAAATAAAAATACAGCAGTAAATAAAAATACCCAGTAAATAAAAATACAGCAGTAAATAAAAATACAGCAGTAAATGGCATCTAAAATGTAAACATGCTTAAACTAAGTCCCTGATATTCCAGAAAAAGAAAATGATGAAAATCCTTCGTGAAACAGTTTGATGTACTTGTGTTTGTGTGCCGGTGAGGTGGTCTTGTGTTCTCCTGTGTGGCTGCAGACGGTGCTGAAGGAGAGGACTCTCCATCTGGAAGAACCCTAAACACACACACACACACACACACACACACTCACGTTACAGCAGCAGAAGTTCTGTCTGAGAATAATAATAAACCAGCCAACCCCGACAGGATTAGCATTAGCGGTGGGAGCTACGATCACCGTGGACAAATGGGGTCATTGTTGGAAAATGAAAAGTGAGGGAGATGACACGCATCATCATCAGTAGAACACATGACGCCACGCCACATTTATCACAACACAAAAGTAGTTATGAAGCGAAACGACGTGAGTGTGTGTGTGGAGGTCACACCGACCTTGGTGATGGTTGCTGGAGGAAACACTGTGAGACGCCGGCCGGCCGCTCTTATCTGCCACCGACGCCGGGCCGCCACTAGAGGGAGACAGAGACACATCAGAATCACACTCATGAGTATCGTCCTTCACACGTCGCCTAACCGCCCAAATCTCCTCTCCCTTACTCCGGGATGAACCAATCAGATCTCCCGTGACCGGATCGTTCTCCGACGTGTGATGTCACACGATGGAGGAGTGAAAGGAGGCCTGTGTGGCGAGGGAGCGACCGGCTCGCAGTGTGCCGGACATTACAAGTAAAGACGTCGCTTGTTTGTGATTTGAGGACGGATAGATGCGTCTTTATGCTTCCAAGCCACGCCCACATACTTGCTGCTTAAACCAGGTCACACACGTGGAAGTTCCCACAGTCAGCGAACACATCGGTGTCTCCGTGGAGGGAAGCCCCGCCCCCTCTCTGGCCCGACATTAAAGGTTGAGGAGGTGATTCTATCCAGAAACACTTTCTGTTATATTACTTGAACATTGTACCATCCATCCATCCATCCATCCATCCATCCATCCATCCATCCATCCATCCATCCATCATCCATCCATCCATCCACCCATCATCCATCCATCCATCCATCCATCCATCCATCCATCCATCCATCCATCCATCCATCCATCCATCCATCCATCCATCCATCCATCCATCCATCCACCCATCCATCATCATCCATCCATCCATCCATCCATCCATCCATCATCATCCATCCATCCATCCATCCACTCCATCCATCCATCCATCCATCCATCCATCCATCCATCCATCCATCCATCCCTCATCCATCCATCCATCCATCCATCCATCCATCCATCCATCCATCCATCCATCCATCCATCCACCCATCCATCCATCCATCCATCCATCCATCCATCCCTCATCCATCCATCCACTCCATCCATCCATCCATCCATCCATCCATCCATCCACCCATCCATCCATCCATCTATCCATCCATCCATCCACCCATCCATCCATCCACCCATCCATCCATCCATCCATCCATCCATCCATCCCTCATCCATCCATCCATCCATCATCCATCCATCCATCCATCCCTCATCCATCCATCCATCCATCCATCCATCCATCCCTCATCCATCCATCCCTCATCCATCCATCCATCCATCCATCCATCCATCCACCCATCCATCCATCCATCCATCCATCCATCCATCCATCCATCCATCCATCCACCATGCATCCATCCATCCATCCATCCATCCATCCCTCATCCATCCATCCATCCATCCATCCCTCATCCATCCATCCATCCATCTATCCATCCATCCATCCCTCATCCATCCATCCATCCACCCATCCATCCATCATCCATCCATCCACCCATCCATCCATCCATCCATCCATCCATCCATCCATCCATCCATCCCTCATCCATCCATCCATCCATCCATCCATCCATCCATCCATCCATCCATCCATCCATCCCATCCATCCATCCACCATCCATCCATCCATCCATCCATCCATCCATCCATCCATCCCCATCCAATCCATCATCCATCCATCCATCCATCCATCACTCATCCATCCATCCATCCATCCATCCCTCATCCATCCATCCATCCATCTATCCATCCATCCATCCCTCATCCATCCATCCATCCATCCACCCATCCATCCATCCATCCATCCATCATCATCCATCCATCCATCCATCATCCATCCATCCATCCATCCATCCATCCATCCATCCATCGTCTACCACTTATCCTGTATTCAGGGTCGCGGGGGGGCTGGAGCCGATCCCAGCTGTCATTGGGAGAAGGCAGGGTTCACCTGGACAGGTAACCAGTCTACTCTTTGTAACATACTGATAGCAATTCATGTATTTTTTTCTATTTTTAAAAAATGTCATCTGTGGCCGTGGCAGGAGTGTAAATCAAAGAAATCGGGCCGGAGAAGATGATTGGACAGCCTGTCAATGCTTACTTCCTGATTGTGCTTGTTTGGTGTTCTGGGGGCGGGGTTTTGAAGAGATGTCTGAACGGAGGGGGCGGGGCTTTGGACAAATGTCTGAACGGAGGGGGCAGGGCTTTGAACAGATGTCTGAACGGAGGGGGCGGGGCTTTGGACCTCCTCAACCTCTACCTAACGTGCTGACGGTGGTCCGTCTACGTGTTTCCGGCGTGTCTACTGTGTGATGAGCGTTCAGCGAGGCCGTCCTACCTCGAGGCCGCCCTCTTGTGTCCCATCACCAGCTCCCGGCAGTAGTACTTGGATGTTGTGCGTTCTGGGACCTGGAATCAGACGGAGAGCAACAAACACAGTGAGTAAACAAAGATGGCAGCCCTCCTGGTGGTCCCGATGGCTTGGGTTGGCTCTCTGGTCTTGGCTTTACGAGGATCTCCAGTCTAGCCAAAGCAGCGTTCCAGCTAATTATAAGAAGGTTGCTGCGGTTGTGAAACCTTTATGTACGACAACCTCTAGCGGGTCTATCAGGGCTGTAGAGCAGAGGGCAGTAAAAGCTTTAGAAGCCACTGGGAGATATTTATTACTGAGACTCTAATGAGAACACTTGGCGAGAGTTTTCCTTCACATTTCAGCCTCTTTAGAGTCCTCCGTCACGGCGCTGGAAACCTTCTCTGACTTCTTCACTCGTTGTGAAATCAATCTGTGCAAAAGGGTTGAAGCACTGAACAGGATCTTTCAACACTCGGTTCTCTCCCTCGAACCACGAGCAGGCCGGTGCCCTTCTGACCCCTCGTCTCCCGGGGTCACATGACCCGGCTCCAGAGAGGAAGACACGCCCGGCAGGGCAGGAAGTGGACTGTGGGAATACCCATCATCTTTCTGACGAAAGTTGCCCACATCCTGCATCTGGCACACACACACACACACACACACACACACACACACACACACACACACACACACACACACACACACACACCACTCACACTCTGCTGTTTCCTGTTTTGCTCAGCCTGAGTTTAAGACTATTTGTTCCTGCAATACGGAGGATTGTGCAATAACTGCTGTTTTAGTTTTTATATTTATATTCTTAAATGTTTATATTTATATTGGCTTTTTATTCTCTGTTTATTTCTAGCTGCAAAATACAGAGTAGAAAAGTTTCGTAGTATAACCTGCAATGACAATAAAGATCGAATCTATATCTATATCTATATCTGTATCTCCATCCATGTTAACCTCATGTGAGACCAGAGAGTTCAGACAGTTGTAAACCAGCTGCTGGCTGGGTTTACAGCACATTACTGGCAGGCCCTCTCTTGTGGTTCAGGTCTGAGGACCGTTAGGGGTTTAAAATCACAGGAGAGAGTTTGGGAGTTATTAGCTGCTCTACAGGCTCCATGTGGATCAGGGATTTACTGCCCCCCCCCCTTCACCCCTCTGTAGGACTTATTAGTTCTTCCATAGAACTCCATATGGCGTCCTGTTGGTAAACACACCTACCGGCAGCTTCCTGTTCCTGAAACTACTTCCTGTGTCGGTGTGATGCGTGTTCCTGTCGAGGCTCACCTTGGGCGGCGTCCCCGAGTCCCAGAAGACGTCGTCGGTGGGGGACAGCGGCGAGAAGGGGGACAGCGGCGAGATGGCCATGTCTGACATGGAGCTGCTGTGAGGGGCGTCGCGACTGGAGCGCAGATTGGCATTCTGGGAAAAAAAAAAAAAAAACGATACAGGATTTTATGGGCAAAGAACAAACTTTCATCCACTGGATCCAGCAGGACTCACGTGGGCTGGAGGACCAGAACAAAGTACTGATCTGTGATTTAATATCAATAACCAGATGTCATGCTTTGTTAGGTCTGTCTGCAAGACCACAAGATAACTACTGTTAAAACGCTGGTTTTCTGAATGGAGTCTGGTTGATGGTGCTAGGCTACGCTAACATTATGCTAACATTGTAGCTGCTCCATCAACACTCCAAATAAGGTCATGTGGACCTTATGATTTATTAATCTAAGTTAAGATTTGATAGTTTTTTTTACTAAAACAGATGAAAGAAAGAAATATCAGTGATGTTTGAGCATATTTGGATGATTATGGGGATAATTGTGTCATGAAGTTTCATCCCATGAGTCAGCTGTTCCGTTCACCTACATGAAGGTTTCCCAGCGATTAATAAAGGCTGAGGGGTAGAAGAGAACAGGATGGAGAGATGCGGTCCACCGGTTGGGTTTACCTGGTTCAGGTGAGCTCTCTGCATGGCTGGAGTACAGGGACTAGAGCTGCTCCCCGAGCCCAGCCGAGGGTGCAGCGGGCTGGGCAGCCCGGCGGCCAGAAGCAGCCGGGCCAGGTTGGATTCCTGGAGGTCCATCTAACACAGAACACATGTTTATAATACGTATATATACACACATAAATACACTTTATATATAAACATGAAGCATGACGTGGGATACAATGAAAGACCCTGCCTGAGTGGGGGCATTGTGGGTTTTAACAAGGCCCAGTCCCAATGTCCCCCCATGAGACCTTGAGTCCTGAACCCTCAGGGACCTGAAGGGCTTGAAGTGGCATAAAAACAAAAACATGTAACCTAAAATGCTTGTTTTGCTTGAACGACGACTGACAGATTTCCTTGTTTTAGTCAAACAGCACCAACAGGCAGCAATGAAATAAGCGTTTGATGAATAAAGACCATCATTCAGGCCATTATGATCGTAAACCCGAGTCATTCCACCGTCGGCCTTCTTCTCGAGGAGGCTCCTTCTGTCTGCTTCCTGTTTGGGCTAATAATGCTAATAATAAACGCTATGAAGCTGAATCTCGTTGTCTCGCTGCAGTCAGCACCGACCACCTCGGAAAAAACACTGAAAACACACCAAGTAGCTTCATGGCCAAGACTACAGGATCCCAAAACCCAGAGAGGGGTCATCCTGTGTGACCTGTGTGACCTGTGGATGAGGCAGCAGGGGTCAGGGGGACATGACGAAGCAAAGGTGAAGGACAAAAAGACAAAGGACTAAACATCATGAGCTCA
>CM056823.1:1290000-1292500 GCA_029853015.1 Chelidonichthys spinosus
TTAAAACAGTTCAAATCAACCCACGCCCAAGTCTGCTGGCCCAATCAATCAAGGCGTGATGCCGGCGGCGGCGCCTTGCCGAGACGCCGCATCTCACACTCACCCGACCCGTCACCTAATTAAATGCAGATGCATTAAAACCTAATGAAGCGTCAGACGGATCCATTAAACGCACTGAACTTAATGACTTGGAGGCAATCTATGTAATCAGAATCTAATACACACACACACACACACACACACACACAGTTATTAATAGCAGCGTCTCCTACATGAAGAACCCGGTTCTGATCGGTTCGTTCCGCTCACGTTAGCCTTAACGAGGAACGAAGGAACCTCCGATGGCGGAGAGAGTGATCCGTCTTCCTTCAGACGTTTCGT
The DNA here is from genome assembly GCA_029853015.1 of Chelidonichthys spinosus. NCBI lineage: Eukaryota > Metazoa > Chordata > Actinopteri > Perciformes > Triglidae > Chelidonichthys > Chelidonichthys spinosus. The sequence goes on from CM056823.1 coordinate 1,290,382, forward strand.
CCTCCTCGTTTTTTTTATTACACAAAGATCTGTGTCATGTTATGAATTAAGTTTTAACGATGTCAAAGATATTTATAGCAACTTGATGGAAGTAAGAAAGTACGACGGCGTATCACGGAAAAGAATAACGGAGCCGAGAGAGGGGGCGACATTCAAAGAATAACTTTATAAATATATCGCCGATATAAACAAGTTGTTTGGTTCCGCTAACACCGGATGTTAGCGTTGCTATGACAACATGTGAAAGCTACCGCTAGCATCTTAGCCCAACCGCCCCGATTAATAAATATCCAAAAGATGACAGTTTGGCCTCATATGAATAAAAGCAACAACAAGCATCAACACATCACCCTAAGGACCTTAACGAGGTTAACGAGGTGATGTCACACGTTGGGATGATTAATTTCAACAGAAATACGTACATTCATGGGACGTTAGCTAGCATAGATGCTGTTTGTTAGCATTGTAATAACGTAATACATTTTTTTTTTGCCTTCAGCAGCAGCCGCATGCTGCAAGTCCCGTTGGATGTTAAAAGTGGGCGATTTCTTGTGTTACGATGGGATTAAAGTTGATGGAATTAGTAGAAAAGGCCACTTCCCATCTCATTAAGATAACTCAACCAGAGGAGTCGCCCCCTCGTGGCCAGCAGGGAGAATGACTCGTTTAAGGCACTTCAGCCTTGGCTTCACTTTTCCAGAACCAGAGAAGGTCACAATGAAATTTCACCACCAAGCTTGAATCCAACAGTTTGTGCCAAATTTAAAGAAATTCACTCAAAGCGTTCTTGAGATAATGTCAGATAAATCGGTCAGGCTGTGACCTTGACCTTTGACCTCCAAAAACGTATCAGTTCATCCTCGAGTCAAAGACCAGACAGACGACCCAGAAACCCTCCATCACAGACTGGGAAAGAGTCCTCACCTGTCTCCTGTCACTCCTCCGGTTTCTCTCGTCCAATAAGATCCTGTTGTCATGGAGATCAGACTCCTCCCCCAGCAAGATCTCCTGCAGCTCCGCCCACTGGAAGGCACAGTCCTCCAGCTGCCGCCTCTGCTGCTGCAGATGGCAAAAAAACAGCAGCCGTTAGTCATGAAGACCCGGAACAGCGACAGGATACCGTGAGGTCACGTGATGAGGTCACGTGGTGATGTCACACAGGTAAAAGACTTACGTCCTCCAGCTTCTGCCGCTGCTCGTGCTGCTGCTGGATCCTCTTCTGCCGGTCGGCCAGCAGCTGCTGCTTGTAGCGCTCCTGCTCCGCCAGCTGCTGCCGGTGCTGCAGCGCCTGGACAGGAAACAGGAAGTACAGGACGCCGCCGCGGTCATACGGGTTTACGACTTTGATGTAACCGTCCAAACCTGAACTTTGAAGGGTGATGACCGAGAGCTCAGAGTGGCAGTTTGGGTCATCACACCTTTCTGATTCATCTCAGGACTTTTTACTTAAAGATGCAGGCGGGATCCTCCGGATTCCATCCTGCCTGAAAGCGTTGAGGCACTTCTTTGGGTCTTTGCTTCACTTTTCAGAACTTTGAAGACATTCACTCGCGGCGCTCTTGAGATATTGTGTTCACGAGAATTGGCTAGACGGTGACCTTGACCTGTGACCTCCAAAAAGGATTTCAGTTCAGTCTCGAGTCAAGGTGGACGTTTGTGCCAAAGCCGAAGAAATTGATTTGCGAAAACAACCAATCAGAGTGCTCTAGCGCAGCAGCCAATCAGCTGGTGAGTTCAGATCGGAACTGTGAAGTGAATGCTTGCTGCTGCGTCCAGTGGGCGGGGCTTAGGTGTTTTATAACATGACAGCCGGGTCACAAATACGACGGCGTATTAGCTGGTTGGAAAAGTAATGAAATAAATGGAGCCGAGAGAGGGGGCAATATTCAGAGATAAAGAGTTTATAAATGTATATCGCTGACATAAAAACGTTGCTTGTTTCCAGTGTTTGCCGTTGCTATGACAACAAGCGAAAGCTACATCTTAGCCCAACCCAATTTGAGACTTTATTAACTCACAAATTTGCCACTTTTCTTCTCTGAGTGTTGCCCCTCTCTGTTCCTGATACGTCGGACACAAACGCTCTTTTCTCTTGAATGAGTACGATGACATCACTGGC